>VUQR01019200.1:27070-40246 GCA_015108515.1 Hemichromis elongatus
ACCTTAATTCCCCCCCCCCCCCCCTTCCATTTTTCCAGCATTTTCTTTTTCTTAGTTTTTACCTTTACTCTTTGTCATTTACTCTTAGGCCCCAGTCATCCAAGCCTAGAGATGGCTCAGTGACACCTCCTGCCAAATTTCTGTTGCAATGGTGTTTATTCCCTGACCGGTTGGCAAGTGTTTGCTGGACTTTTGCTGCTAGTCACAAGATGAAACTGGTTGAAAAGAGTTAAATGGTACAGAACCGAAAACCACCTTGCAAGTTCTTTGGTGGTTGTTTGTAGTTTGCACAGTCAATGCCTTGTCTGCAAAAAACTTGCCACAACTCCCCTAGTGGTAGCAACACTTTGCAATTAGCAATACAAACTGGAGATGGAGCATCTTAACTGAGCAGATTGTGGTGAGGTTTTTCCCTAAGTTTCTATGTGCTATTTTATGAAATACATTGCTAGAAATATAGATGAAATATCCCAACGCTTTCCTTTTTCAGTATAACTGTAGCATTGTGAACTCTGTTAAATGATAATCATATCTGATTTTCTAAATCCCTAAAAATGAGTATTTATTATTGGTAAGGCTCTATGAAGTCAAGTAGGTTTGTGGTTTTATTTCTAGGCTTAAATTTCTGCACGTCTCTCCTGTCCAGGTTTCTGTCTCTTGTGGGTGGGAGTGTGGACCAAATTGGGAGTACAACCCTGAAACATTGTGTGGAGAACAAAGTTAAGACGAGCAGTGTAGAGGAGCTGGCCCGCACCGTGGACACCACACCCGAGACCCTCAAACTCATTATAGACAGCCTGACGCAGCCCCCCGGGTTTGACATACGGCAAAGTAAGACTCTGGCCACTCACAGCTACACTGATATATCGTTATCTATTCAGTAAGAAGAAGAATACAAAGGACAGTGTAAAAAATGCTGACGGAAAACATGTTAATGCATGTAAACATTTTTTTTTTAAATGTTTGTTTTAATATGAAAATAAGATGCTGACATGAAGATGTTTACATAAATGCTAGTTTCACAGAAGAAAGCCAATGAATCAAATGTATGGATAGCCTTGATTATTCATGTTTTTTCATATATTTTCTTATATCTCAAAACTATCAGTATTTTGAATCTTATAAAACTGTTGTAGACTGCACGTATCTGCAGCCTATC
This sequence comes from Hemichromis elongatus, assembly GCA_015108515.1. Lineage (NCBI taxonomy): Eukaryota > Metazoa > Chordata > Actinopteri > Cichliformes > Cichlidae > Hemichromis > Hemichromis elongatus. Next base: position 28,230 of record VUQR01019200.1, read on the forward strand.
AGTCACAGTAACTTTCCTTAGCCTCTCATCTTTCCTTCATGATGTCCTTTATAGGTCCCCACTGACTGATAGAAAATCAAACTTGTATTCATCCAGCTCTTTGACTGTCTTGCTAGTTATGACACACACTGACTTTTCTTGCCTTTACTATAATAGGCATGTCTTGGCAGTGTAACTTGATAGGATCTGACAGTGCTGTGGCTTCCTCCCTGTAGCCTCACAATACAAGCAGTGTGTTTCTGACAGGGTGTGATGGGTCCAACAGACTGTGTTATTGGACAGAGACTCTTTGCACAGACACACATACAAAATGCACAAAGAACTCTGTTTTTCTCCTTAATCTGAAACGCTTCAGTTCAGGCACATACAAACATACCACTAAAACCCATCCATAGTTACAAACTGTTGCTGTAGCTCAAATTTGTTTTCCCAAGGAAAAAAACAATAGGACACATCTCTTTCTCTTCTGTTATTGAATAAGCAGCCTATTTATTGCTAATGAGGAAATATAAGTCAGCATCAACTCTCAAATCCTGATTAAAAATGGCACAGAGCGCTTTGATATTTGCGTAGCATATTTTTGTTTAACTGTCTTCCCCAAAACTGGAAAAACAAAGATTTAAGTACAAAAGACTAATTATCTTCAGGCTGGCAAGTTAAATACTATTTTATTTAAAGAGAAATGAAGTCAAGTCTACCCACTTATTGCTGGCTAACTCGTCTTAAAATTGAGGAACGCAGCTTCAAAGTTCATTCTCAGGTTGGCCCTATTCGGTTGCAGTACACTACACTTGGCCTCCTAGCCAGTGCTCAGCTGAATAAACAGATGGGCTGAGACTACTGCATGAAATCAGTGCTGTTGGGAGGATAATTGGACGGGACTATTTCCTGGAGCACAGTCCTTCCTTGTTTGTGTTAGTGTTACAGACAGGAAAAAGATCTTATGTGCAGGCAAAGTGGAAAGTGGGGTTGAATACGCTGCTGATAAACGTATGTAGATACAAGTATTGAGTGACTGCACAAGATGTTACCTGTTTGTTATGTGGGCCTCATCACCAAATTTTTCTGCATTCCCTGATCCCACTTTATACTCCCAAACTCTTTCACTGTTTGCCGCTTGTGTATTATTTTGTCATTGATATTGCTCCACTAGCTATCTTTCTGTCATTCCCAGATTTTGGACAAGCGGACTTTAAGCAGGGCGTTGTGTCCATGAGTGATCTGCGGGTGGGTGCAGTGCTGACAGGCCGTGTGGACAACACCGCTCTGTTCGGGGCTTTTGTGGACATTGGCGTTGGCCGTGCAGGCCTCATCCACAAGAGCAACATCACCCTGGACAAGCTGCCTGTCAACCAGCGCCGTCGCAGCCTGGCTCTAGGACCCGGGGAGCGAGTGGAGGTCCGGGTCCTGAATGTTGACCTTCAGAGGGGACGGATTGGGCTGGACCTGATCAGGGTCTTGCAGTAGGGTCACTTAATACCTGTTATCAATGTTCCATGACTGTCACTAGGAGTGGGACAGGAAATTATAGTTTTAAAGCTGCTTAGGCCTCAGATTCGCAGAACTTGGTCAGTGACCCTTCCTAGCAGTCTCTGATTTTTAGGGTAAAATGTCTGTTCTCTGACCCCCTGGCAAGTAATTGCTGGAGGCTGGTGGAAGTTGCAACAAGGGAGCTGCAACAGAAACCTGCTTGTTAGTTCTCTGGTTACTGGGAGATTGTGTGCAACCATAAATTATATGGAAGATGTCAACTTGTCTCCAAATGTGCGCCATTTATTGTTTGAGTTGTTGTATATTTTGAAAAAGTGCAAAAATATTGGAAATAGGAAATGTTCCCCTTCCAGGTGAAAGTTGTGCCTTCCCACTGCAACCAACACGTGAATTGAATTGCATTCCTCAGGCAACAACTTAACAATCAGTTGGGGAATACACATTTTTCCCCCGTGACCAGTGCTTGCCAGATGGTTGCCGACCAGTCTCGAAGCCTGTGTGACTAGTGCCTAACTTGGCTATCCATTTCAATAAACAGCTGTTACAAGTTCAGAATTTAAAGCAAGAGTTATGTTAACAGTTAGGAGACTTCATTTAGGACTTGTTCTCAGTCTATTTGTTATTTAGAGAGGACAGAGCACTAAACTTCTTTGCCCAAATAAAGGCAGAAATATATTTTCTGAACGAAGACTGATTGGGTAACTTAGTGAAATGATATCGCAATTATTTGCACTTTAGCTGTTTGTAATGCTGAATACGACATACTTGAACAACTATTGCTTATGTTTGTAATACTTGGTATTCTCATTATTCTCTTAGATTAATACTTGAATAAAAAAAATACCTTAAAGAAAAACTATTTGAACAAACAGACTGAATTTGTGCTTAGCGTTGTTTCATCTGCAGTTAATGGACTGACATAAAAATATTTTGTGTGTGTTTCTGATGATAAAGAACAATTTCAGCAAATTGTGTTATATGATATGCTTCACTTTTGTAAGGAGATGAGGAGACGCACAAGCGGAGGTGGGGAATGAGTGGGAAGCAAGCTGGCATGAGGCATGGAGAAACTGAAGGTGTAAGAAATCGAGGACCTTATGTATCAAGAGATGACAGGGAAAAAAAAAAAACCCAAGTAAAAGAAGCAAGTTTCTCTTCCACACGACCGGAAAATGTGAAAAGACAGAATGAAGGAGGTATGCTGAGGCAGAAGCAGCGATAGTAGGAGGAGGTGGGAGTGTTCCTGTATTCCAGACTGCGGTAAAGCCTTAAGGCTTTTTAGGCTTGGTCCCAGACACAATTATCCAAACACACACTAATCAGCTGCTTCAAAATTAATCCCAGACTCCCTATCCACATTATCTAATTTGTTTGTTTTTATGAAACTAGAATAAATAAAAAATGTTAAAATACATGAAATATGGTTCTGAGAAAGCCCGAGGTCCCCTGTGCTAAACCTTACACTGGATGCAGAATACCTAATCACTCTAGCACTGCTGCTTCACTATTTACCCTTGGGGGAACAAATGGAATATATTCAATACGCACAAATACAAAGAGATGTTCGATCAAGATTAATCAGTAGTGGCAGTTTGCTTGGTGATGATATACGAAAACTGCACACAAACTTTTTTGCACTCTACTTTTAAGGAATTTTTTGTTCCAGTCAAGGTGCCTTATTACATTTGATGCTAACTCCACTTGTCATTTATTTGCTTTTGTTTGTTTTGAACTCATATCTTGTAGCTTGGCAGTTTCTTGTTTTAATGTTGCAGTGTTTTTGTCTTGGGGAACGCAACTATTTGTGCAAGTAAACACAGCTTCCCTCAGCATCATTCCTGCCTTTCCTGCCTTTAATTTTCTTCCCTGTACTAAACGTGAGGACACAGATGGGACAGTCAATCTGGCAGCCAGCTATTCCCGCACCTTGGAGCTTTTGCCAAACACTGACCAGTAATGAATCTGCGATAAGAAGCAGAGTATCTGCAGGAGCGGTTGTGTAGTTCTCTGTTATCCACTGCTGCACTGGTTCTCGACTGTTGCGTTGTGGAGTGAGCTCAGGTGTGCCTTGAGGTTTTGGTGAAATGTGAAGAAAATTGATTGTAAGAAAGCTGCTGAATGAGTATCGCACTTTCACTCATAAAACACGATGGCTATTTGTTGTTTCATAAGTCAAATTAGCAACTTGAAACAGCCCGTTTTGCCATGTTGGGCCCTCTTTTAGCATCTTTTGTTGCACAGGTGGATATGAAATCAACTTTTTTTTTTATTGAACCAAAGCGCAGAGAGAATAGTTCTCACAGCTAGTAAATGCATCCCGCCAAGCAAACACTGAGTAGAAAATATGTCTTTCTCTGCTGATCTCAGATTTCTCAGACCACCTGATTGACATCTAATCACTGTTTGCAACCACTAACCAATAATAGTAGTAAAAAGTGCAATTGGTTTGTGTTACTTGCAATTGTATCAAGTTCTGCTTAACACCTCTCCTTTTTTGTGAGACTATGTAAATACCGGAGTAGATAAAATAGAGAACTTTCTGGTGCATTTGGTGCTGGTAGACTTTTATAAACAAGTCTGTAGGTCAAATCATTAAACCCTTTTAAATTCATTACCTGGCAATTGAGCATGCGGAGGATTATATAAACTTTTATTGTTAACTCCTGATTGTATTTTTAAGAAGGGCCAAATGAGTTTGTAACACAATCCATAATCATTGTAACAGTGCAAGAGTTTTGTAATTGACAGACATTTTTAACCATTGAAGCCCATTCAGTGAACACATCATGTGTGAAAAACCACAGCACATGTGAAAGGAGTTGGTGAAAACCAGGAATTACATTTTCCTGTCCCATTTGTTAAAGCCCAACACAAATGTCAGTCAGATTAAAAAGCAAACTCTCTCTTATATCCCTGCTTTCCAACCTTAGGTGACACAGTGAAAAATTCCAGATAGACGTAGGGGTGAGAAAGACTTTGGCTCTTGGCATGACTTGTGAAAAACAGAAGTAAAGTATAGACAGAGAAGAGATGGATGGATGGAAGTAGGAGAGAGAGAGGGATGGAATGAGACAGGAAATGAAAGGCTTTCTCCGGTTTCACTCTCTGTGACCTCATCAGTGTGATCACGGGTTTTATGAGCTTTCCCTCTCGACGCCCACACACCACCTCACACGTGCCAGGACACACACACTCAGTCACACACACTTCAGGCCCTATATTTCATTCCCTGGCTCAAAGACAAACACACGGTACATGTGTTTTTGTCTCTTTGTCTGTTCATTTTCTCACACTCTCTTTGTCAAGTTTCACATAGTTAATCACACACCAATATGTTCAAAAAGCTGAGATTCACTTAGAGGCTCCGATTTACAAATACTGACAGTGAAGGAAAAATGTCTGAAAAATGTATAAAAGTATGAGGCACTTTAAATAAAACATTAACATAGGCCACAGAATTAGCTGCACACACTGTACAGGCATCACTGTGAGATGTTAATTTGTCTTTTTGCATTTCATTTTGCCAATGGACCTTAAGCTGGCTTATCCACTAAGTTGAAAGATAAGTGGCAGTGAATGTGTAACCACCTGATTATAATCCAGCAGTAAGTGAAATGTCTGCGGGTAAAAACAAAGCTTAACTTCTGACTAATCTCTAAAGCACTTTTATGCTTCCTCCTTTACCCTCTACGTTTTACTTGGGGTCACGTCTTGTGCTGATATTCATTTCCCAACCCTATGCTCTTTAAACAACAGCTATGTCACTTAGATTTCCTAGTCTCCAACAGCCTTACCACTTATCTCCATAAAGTGGGTAATGACTTCAGACTGTGTGTTTATTTTAATCAGTATTAAATCTTCTTGGAGTAGTGGAAGGTTACCAATGGACGGGGTACTGCACGCCAAAAGAAAAGCCCTGTTTGCACTGATTCCAGCCTAGGTAAATATTTTCATAGGTACCAGGTGTTCACTTGACATTTTCCACATATATATGGAATATAGTAAATTATATTTTGATTGCCCTTCTTTTGTTTTTGCCGACCACAGTACATGATTAGCACCTTTAAAGTTGACTACTAGAGCATAGAAAAAAAAAATAGCCAGAATAGGGGGAGGGTACGGTGTACATCTTTAGGACATCCTCAGGTCTAAGGAAAAAAGTCTTCATGTCTTGGTTAAAAAAAAGTCTCTGGCTTTTTTCCTGAGACCTGATTTTTTTTCCTGAAACCTGAGACCTGACTTCTGATACCTGAAAGCTTTTAGTCTACGACCTGACGGCTTTTTTTCTGAGACCTAACTTTTTTTTTTTTCTGAGACCCGGCCGCTTTTTTCTTGAGACCTGAAATTTTTTCATCTGAGACCTGACTTCTGAGACCTGAAAGCTTTAGGTCTAAGAGCTGATGTCTATTTCGTGAGACCTGAGTTTTTTTTCTGAGACCTGACGACTTTTTTCCTGAGACCTAAGGTTTTTTTTTTCTTAATTTTTACAAATGCAGAATAATATACAGAAGCTTAACATTTAAAAAAATAAAACTGAAGGTCGCTACCTTCAGAAATGTCAACATGAAACATCAGCAGACTTAGGGGTACACTGGAAAGGGAGTTCAACAAAGTTTGCCTTTCTTTCTGTTAGTTAACCTGACAAAACTTAAAATCCCAGTCAGGGATAATATTGTATCACAATGGTTCTTTTTTTCAATGCAGGTTCTCTGCACACGTACATAAAAGGGAACCATTATATTTCTTCCACAGAAAATAAATTCAGTTAGCACCACCTAGTTGAGCCCTAGACATTAGCAGAGGAACAGGTGATAATGATTTCTAAAGATGATGAAAAAAATATAACAAAATGCAACACTGGTGCTATGTAAAAGACGAACGGGGAGAAAATCCCTAATCTTCCATGATAATGATAATCAGCAGCATGCATAAGTGAAAATTATCTTAAGTTATAATAATTTTACTGCTGTTTGTACGGAGCCCCTCTGATGACATGGTCCAAAAAAGAAATAAATCGTGGCCACGAAATAGTATTTCGAGGGCCACGATTTATTTCTTTTTTGGACCATGTCATCAGAGGGGCTCCGTATGTTTGCACTCAGTGCTGCAGTTTATTTCTAACATGAAACATTACATTTCACTTCACCTGCTTGTGATCAGTTTGTGTTCAGCGTAGGTTAGCATAGTGATCTAGCCAGGTACAAAGAGAGGGACACCTTTGTGACATCGCAGATAGCTGATTTTGTTCATCAGGACAGTGTTTCCAGTGGGGAATATGTTTCGTCAATCATCTATGTGACTTCTTCAGTTTACCTTTGTGACAGCGAAAGCTCTGACTTAAGACTTAAGCTCTCCAACCCATTAATCTCTATCCATATTAAACCCCTCAGCAGAATCATTTATTTCATGAACATTACTTTCATGTTGTTTTGATTCAGATATAATATAGGGATTTTTATTTTTGTCATCATTAATTTTCCAGTTAGCAGTTTTGCACTTCTTCATTACTCTATTGTTCAGAAAGACCTTAAAATAATTCCGATTTATGTATTTATCTATTTTGCTATTTTGTGCTAACAGAACAATAAAGTTGTCTGGCTCCAGTTCAAACCTCAGTTTAAATGCTTTCGTTTGGTTGCATGAATCATATCTAATAAACTGCCACAAGCAAACATACACATTTAAAATGGTTAAATATTTTTTCGCATTTTAACTGCTTTTTATTTATTTTTATTTTTTTTTACATAAAACTACGGGCATAACTAATTATGAAGCTGTTTAAACAACATTTAAACAGTTCTTTTCCTCGTAGATAGAAATGGACACATTCCACGTAAAGAAGTCCCAGTTAACATTTTTAGCATTTCAGCCAAAATTCTAATTGAGTTAATATGCTTATGTGTTTATGGATGTATAGAAGTTTGTTGCAAATGTGCACCTTATATGTTCAACTCTCACCACACACAAACATACATTTTGGTGAATAGTTAAATAAACACAGATACAGCTCCATATACATGGCTTCCTCCAGAGTAGCACAGTAAGGGATAACAAGGCCTCTTCCTGTTCCCGGGTCATGACCATGGTTATTGCTTAAAGTGATTGACAGCTGAATGTTTGGGTTAGGCTGCCATCTCTGGGGATTTACTAAAGGCAAAGCCTCAAGTGTAGGACACTGGCAAGACATCACTCATATAGAGACCTATAGTGTCAAAGCATGTATAGTCACACAAACACATACAGACAGACTATCTAGGCATACCTTATTGCTCCTCCACATATGACACACAATAACATATACTGAGAGTGTATGAGTATATATCACTGATATATCTTATGTTCATCCTACTGGGAACCCAGTCTGAGACCAGTGGGAGGAAGGACGTGGGAAGAGGGAGTTCATTTACACTTAAGGTGCAGCATGTAATGTTAACTTACAATGATTCTCCTTATTTTTAAACAAGGTGGATAAATCATTCATTATTTTAATTAGCATCATGTATGGTTGTATCTACCAGTCCCTGTGAATATATGATTTTATACATTGGATTGCTGTAGTCTCATCTGAGCTCTTCAGAACAAAACATGAGATCTAATGACCCAACTCAGCACTTGGTGACCAAGCTAACACCATAGGTTTTGTTTGTTATTATAATAGGAACACTGGAAAATCAGGAAAGTCAATGATTGGTCATGGAAAAAAAAAAAACAAATGTAGAAAATCAGGAAAGTCAATGATTGGTCATGGAAAAAAAAAAAGTAGATTTTCTGCTGGCGCTTTTTAATAGTTTAAGTGAAATTTCACAAGTGTTATGGGACTTTAATTCATGGAAATTAATCTGTAACACTAAAATCAATATTCGTGTTAAACAAAGAAAGAACAAAACAAAAAAGAAGAAGAAAAGCAATGTAGTTGTGTTGTAATCATTAGCACTTCAAACCACGCTCCACTACTGCGCAGCTGCTACTGTATTAAGAACCATCTCCTGTCGTGTGAGCCCCTTAAGGCACACACAGGGTTAGCTAGGTTTGGCAGTTGTTTGTTTAGCTGTGTGTTACAGCAAGCCATTAATACTAAGACCTAATAGTGCTGTCAGTAGCATTAACACACATGGGAGCAATTTCCTTGACACAGATTACACAAGGACATAGGCTCCCAAACTAGTGCTTCCTGGACATGGATTTAACCTGGAGTTATAATCTTGGTGTGGTGCACCTTTCAAGGAACATGGATAAAGCTTGCAAAGTATTTTAAATTAAGTTCTAAAAATTAAGTAGTTAAATGCACTGAAAGGAGATTTGCATCATCTCTGTCAGTAATGTTTTAGTTTTATTTAAATCATGTTCATGTTACATCTGATTCTATAGAAAATAAGATGCAACTTACAACTGCAAGAGAAGAAGTAAATTATCACAATATTGCAATCAAAGATGACAGTGCTGTTCATTTCTTTCCATACCAAAGAAACTGAAAATGGACTTTATTTATTTCACACCTTTCTACTGAATTTGGGCCCTGAAAGTGGAATGTCTCATGCACTGAATACCGTACCTATACCAAAGCACTTTTATGTAATATTCACAGGTACACTTAAGCTGTGCTAGTTTTTCAGTCGCGTTATTCAGCTCCTGCGAGATTGAAAATGTGATGTCATTTCCGGGGTAAAACCGCAAAGGATTGTAGGTATGAGTGGCAAGCGGTACTAGTGCACGCAGGCTTTCACAAGAAAATAGTCACACAGCGATAAAAAGAAACAAAGAATGGCAAGACGCTGTTGTATTATTAACTGCAATAGCCGGTCGCATGACAGCCACCTGAAGCCGATGGGTAAAGAGATCATTTTTTATCGGATTCCGTTGTGGAAGAGTAATTGCTCAAGTCATGTTTCCGATTAAAAAAGAGCCGACGGATGGCCTGGATTGCAGTCATTCAAAGACCAAATATAAGGTTCCAGAACACACCAGCATATTAGTTTGCTCCAAGCATTTCCACAAAGGTAAGTCTTCTATTGTAGTTATTACGTAATTTATCATAACATAATTGTTGTAGGTTACAATTATGTAGGTCGTTTTTTACATATCTATTTTTGGGGCAAAAAAAAAATGCAAGTAGGGATTAAAACCGCAGAATTAATGGTTACTGGTGCTGGAAATGCTAGCGCTTGACGCAGTGTTTTGATTTTGCTGCCACTCCTACCTACAATGCAATGCGCGAAAGTCACGTGGTCTGTCTCTGTCGAATCGCAGGGGTTAGAAGTTCGTAGGTCACGATGCAGGGTCCTACAATATACGGCGTGGTCGTAATAATTTTGTGAGGCCAGGCCACATCAAAAAGGCTCGTTGACATCCTCGTGAGGGTCGACAGGATTTCAAACGGGTTTGATTTTCTTGCGAACATATGATTGATGATTGGGAGCTGGTCGTGAGGTGTTAATCGCTTCTCGTTACCCCATGTATACTACATGATCCACGACACACGATTAAGGCAAAACTCGGGCCGTTCTCCAAAACGGTCCCACGACTGAAAGATCGGCTCAAAATGGGCCAAAAATCGCACAGTGTATGCCCAGCTCTGATGCAACAACTTGGGATGCCCAAGGATACTTGGGCAAGATACACCGTCCTTCTGATTGGTAGAAAACCTGCACTAGAACCTGAGCCCCCAGTGAAGTCATGAAAAAGCAAAGAAACCAAGATCTTTCACAGATCTAGTAGTGCAGCAGAATATATTTGCTATCTTAGCAAGTTACAGGTAGCCTATATAGCCTATTAGTGATCTTCCATTTAATTTTTTTTTTTTTAAATACCAAATTGTATGTTTTGGCACAGTTCTGGATTAAAGGATAACCCTGCTGTAGCCATATGTAACTCAGACAGTTTTTCTTTTAGTATGCTTATTTTTTTGGTATTATTATTTCATCAATGACTTCCTCATCTGCACAGGCACTGTGAAATGAGCCCCTTTCTTGACGTTTACTATTAACAGCTGCAAAATCATCCCCTCCGCATTGTTGCACGGCACGAAGCGCTCTTATTTGTGAGGCTTAAAGTACACCAACAAGCGATGTATTGATTTGCATCTGCTGAACAATGGGTGTGCTCACAGCAGCTAGATTTTGTAGTGCATTATGTGAACCCCTCAGAAATGTCTAGAAAAAAAGGAATTCAAAACAGTGGGTGGCACTTTCTTAAACTCCAAAAAGCTAATTTTTCACAGATGTGCTGTAAAAGGTAAATAATGGGTTCTTACAGTGCATGTATTTTTGCAGCCTGTAGTCGTTTCTCATATACCGTATACAGACCTTATTTGTATCCATATTTGAGGATATATTAGGTTTTGCAGATAGTTTTAGTCATCAGCCAGTGACACCATTTCAGCTGTCCACTAGTACGGATACATTCATAAATCCCCAACAATTGAGTCATGAATTTAAATGCTTTTTATTTGAACCAAAGAGTACATTAATCTAAAAACCTTTACATTGTTACAAAAGTTTTCATGTACATATTCATAGTATATCAGCATTTAAAAAAGTGATCCAGCATCCTCTCAGACAGGAAAAAAAAGGACTATCAGCAAAAGTATATTCCATGAAAAGTTTTTCTTTTTTTTCCGCTGTTTGCTTCTGAGGATATTTCCAGTTGTTTTAGTTTATTTTGCCCCATTTTGGTTCATGTGTAATGGTGGAGAAACACTGAACAATTTATTTTTCCTCAGGGGGAAAATTGCATTGTTGGATAAACTCGGAGAGAAGGCCTACAAAGATGGATTTTTAAAAAAAATGTTTTTTGTCAAATAAATAATGAAATGTATACCTTTTCAATCAGCAAAGACGAATGACAGAAGATTGTTTTCATCTCAGATTACTTTTGGCAAACAGAATCAGTTTCCTGTCATTTCATTGAGAAATTACTTGATTTCTAAAACATGATACAGTTGTAAACAAGGGAAACTTTTTCGGTCTAGCTGCTGCTTGTGATTGACTCAAAACCCATCACCTCTACAAAAAAACACTTGACATAGATTTATATATGTCTAAAGAGAGAGATGTTTATATATTTAGAAATAGAGATATAAGCTGCTCATCATGTTTAAAAGGGAATGCAGACAAACAAAAAAAACCCCAAAGAAACCCCGAGACAAATAAACCAGTGCTAGTTTATGATATGAATGATCCCCTTTGACTATGGATGATAAAGTTTCTACTAGCTGATATACAGTTATATAGATTTATACTAAGAGATGTTGAGATTTTTTCTTTTCTTTTTTCCAAAGAAATTTCTTGTTGGTTGATTTTCAGCAGTTTTCCATGTTCAGCCAGTAACAACATGAATCGTGTCAAGACACAGTAGACTTGTAGACTGATATTTCAGTTTTACTCTAATATAAATCTTGCCATGGAAAAGTATGTCAATTCAGCTTTTTGTATTTTGTTAATTTATTGTACCTTTTGGACAGATTAAAAAAAAAAAAAAAAAAAAAAAAAAGAAAAAACAAAAAAAAAAAAAAACAAAAAAACAAAAAA
>VUQR01019200.1:40915-55367 GCA_015108515.1 Hemichromis elongatus
AGTCCACTCTTAGATTCTTCAGGATGGCTTTTATATTCTTTAACAGTTAACAGTAAGTGTTGCAAATGTCTGTGTGTTTGCACACAGGCTATATCATGTTGCATTTCTGTCTGCATACTGACTATGTATCATCAGTCAGAGTTGCCTTTTTCTACTGATTTTATACTTGCAGTATACACTATTACAGTATTTGACACACTTTTTTGGGGAATCAGGTTTACATATGTGCAAATGCTTTAATGGTTTACCTGCCAAAGATGTACGCAAATGAACGCTAACACCTTTGTTGAGATTGTTCTCTTTGTCCCTTAATGTCTTTCTTTAATCCCCCCTATTTTTCTATTAAGTGTGCACACATGCACCTTGGTAGTTCTCTATTTATTTGTATAAACAGTGCCTGAATTTCACATCGGAGTCTTTTTAATCAAAACTTGGGTAGCGCTGCTGTAACTGACTGTTGTTTCACCCACCATTTCCAAAGCAAACAGGCTGTGATTACAGTTGAGGAGCGTGATCCGTTGTTAATGGTTTTCTAACGGCCTCGGTGACAGTTCTCAGGCTGTCACTGTGGACGGCTGTGATGTTCTTTAAAGAGCAGTGAAACTCTAGTGTTGAAGACAGCTTTGGAAGATGTAACGTAGTTAAGAGATATAATAAGATTTGTGAGGAAATGGAACTCTCCTCGCTTTCCTCCGCTTATTCTGAAGAGAGACAGCATGCAGGAGGTAATTGTGCTATTTTTAACTGTAAGCAAACTTTACAGCACTTTTTTTTTAAACTGTGGACAGAACAAAGCTTCAAATTGAAATCGTATTCTTCACCAAAGACACAACCTATTTTACTTCAGACAGTTCTGAACATGAACGTCGCTTAGTTCTGCAAAAGGGCTTTGCGAGAAAACAACACTGCTACTGATAAATGTTTCCACATTTAAGCAGTTTTTTCTTCAGTGAATTTTTATATTTTCCCACCTTTCTCAATCTGACTTATTACTTCACTGTATTTGTGTAATATGCAAATATTGTCAAAGGTTTTAAGAACTGAATAATTCTAGTTCTTTTTAATTTTTTGTCAATTAACTGACTGTTAAATAACTTATTAATTTGTTAATTTGTCAAAATTCAAAAGCTTAAAATGTATGCTAAGAAACTCAGGACTGGGCCTTTAAGTGTGGTCAAAACTCTGGTCAGCAAACACAGTTTTGCACTTGACTCGTCTAGCTGTGGTTTGAAAAGCTTTACAAATATTTCAGTAGAGTAAGGATATCGCCATTGTGCCTCAAACCAACCTTCTTCTGCCAGTTAAAAAAAAAGACTTTCAGTGCCGGCACTTACGCTCAGAGGCCACTGGCATGCACTTGGCACACTAATCACATTTAATCTGAATATAAAATAATTCTTTATAGCTGAAGAAAATGTTTAGATGGCTATTTAAATGAAGTGTTTTAGTGTACATGTGTGAGGACATGTGGGGAAGTTTTTTTTCACCAGTGGGTTAGAGAGATGGCTGAAGAGAGCGGTGAATGAGAAGCAGTTATAGTCATCATGCTCTATCTGCTCAGCCTCTCTGTGAGTTGCGGTCGGTTCATCGAGAGCCAAGTGGGGATAAGGACATAGTGTGTGTCCTTGTGCATGCATGCATGTGTGCTGGTGCTTCTGGTAATGTGCTTCTTTCTATATGTGTCTGCATGTGTCTGTGTGGTATTGCTGACGGAGAACAGCTTAGAGGGGACAATCCAGACATGTAAAAGCTGCCAGAATCCTCCACATACACATTTCAACAGGAGCCATCATTAATACTTTAGTCAGAGGCCATCCTGATGTGGGGCCAATTTAGACCCACCACTACACATAAATCTATCCCAGAAGTCTCTGCTTCTGTCTGGCCAGCTGGCAAGTATCGTTGAAGGCACTGGAAAGAGGAGAGAAATCTATCCAATTACCTCTTCTCATTTTCCTGCAGAGAGAAAGTTTGCAATTTTTCTCCTTGGTCTCATTTTTGCAGCTTTACAGCCTGGTTGCTCAGGGAGGCAGCCTTAGCCTAGAGAAGCAGTTTGTGATCACTTCAGTGGACGGGTGTGGAAAAATGTGGGCGGTAATGATGAGCAGTTAAACTTGATTCAACATACAATATATCCACAGATAATGTGCCTTTTAGCAAGGCACCTAACCGCCCTACCCAACTTCTATTTAAGGAAAGCAGTTGACGGCATAGTGCTTATGAAGCGTGTGTTTACTGCATGTAGTGTGTGTGCTCGTTTGTTCTTCTAGCAGAAAGGACTCCAACTGCGCGATCGTATCAGTCGTTTATTTCTTCTGAGTTAAACAAACCGTGTAAGCGTTTCTGAAATTATCCACATTAACGTTTCACAAACTATAAGGACAGAACACGCCTGTGTTAGGACACAGAAAAGATTGAAGGGATAAAGAAAAACCCTAACCGGGAGAATGGAGTTTGACTCTTGTCATGGTTTGGGTTAAAACACACCCTTTCATAATGTTAAACACATGTGAGCAAACTCCTTTCCCAAGGTGCCAAGTTCACCCTGTCTCAAGGTGACAGCACCATCGCACAAGCACAGAAAACTGCATGTGTGACCATAGAAAATATGGATATATGAGAACCAAGAAGCCTGTAAATGCCAATGAATGTCTCCAACTGGTTAAGAAGAACTGTGTAATCAACTCACATTCTCATATTGTATAAGTTGACTTCACCACTTTGTACATTTATCAGCTGGTTTATACTACCAGTATAATTTGTAACAAAATTGCAATGGCAATGAATTGGGGGGGGGGGGGGAACGGGAAAACCCAGCTTCCACCAGTGCCTTTCTAGGTTTGTTTTGATTGGTTGAAATATAGCAACAGGACATAAGTAGTCTTACATATACTGTATATGCTGTAGGTACAGCGGAATCGATTTAACAAAATAAACATACATATGGTGTAAAAGAGTTCAGAACAAGTTGAAACATGTTTCCAGTCAGGGGCTCTTTATCATGATTGTAGTATGACAAAACTGAAGCAAATGTTACTCTGTTGCATGCTTTGGTTTTGCAGCACATGGCAATTAAAATCATGGCACTTGTAAATCACTGATTATAGTGCAATTTTAAAAAAAATATTTAAAGAATTTGTTAATACAAAGCCAAGCTTTTGACTGTTATTGATTGAATTAATATAGTAGATCAGAAGAAATTGAGGTTGAGCACTTAAATTGTGTTATTGCTGATTGGCTGATGGTAGTTTACAAGGTACTCTAATAGAATAAGAAGGCAAAAAAAGTATCAGTGTTAAGGCACACAGGTTATCGGTTATGCACAGGACTTCTACGGTCTTGTTTCAGTTCGTTACAAAACTGTCATCACATTTTGATGCCTGGGCACATACAGTATACCCGCAGGTGCAACAGGAGAAAGTATGCTAATGTTGGTTTATGACCAAATCACCTCTGCAAAGCCAAACTAGAAAAGTGGATAGAAAAATAACAGCATAAATCTGTCAATCTGAAAATGTCATTCACCACCTGCCTTGCACGCGTTTATGCATTCATGTGCATATACATGCACTGTGTAGTCATGTATATATATTTGGCATTTTCAGCCCTGGCTTTTTGCCATCTTGATGTAGATTAAGGAACCCTGTATCCTGGAATGAGGCAATGTGTTTGTCTTCCTTAGAAGTTTGCCAGGGCATGGCTGTATCAAACACAAACACACACATGCACACGCAATTGTTGAGACTGTAATTCTCTAACTAATTATGTTGGTAGTGGAGTAAATGTGAGCTCCAACTTGGCTTGTGTGACTTGTGATGGATAGTCTGCTCTGAATTCTGGAGTAGAGTTCATAATATTTACCCGGATACCGCAGGAAATGAATGGCTTGAAGCTGGCCGTTTCAATTTACACATTTTTCAGACCTCATTTTTTTGGCACTTTCATATAAATGGCTGAGAACATTATGCCTGTCTCCCTTTGTTTTATTTTCTCATTGCTCATACTATGTGACTCTAGGGCCTCCACATTATATGCTTTTACCAGAGTACAGTAACTAAGCGATTGACTTCCACGAGTTGGGACACACACACTCAACCCTCACTTCATCGACTGTACAAAAGCAATTCTTTCCTTTTTGTCCATTTGGGCATTTATTGTATTAAATACAGCAAATACTATCTCTCTGTCCCACATATGCAGATATGCAGCTAGCTGGACTGATCTAAATTTACACATTCGTGTATATTATTGAAGAACTAAGAGGGTTACTTCAAAGAATTACAAAATTAATAGTTCTGACAATCTCCTTTTTCACTTAAAGTTTAAGTTTTACTGTAGTAGAAGTAGTTTATTTTTATTAAAACTGAAAAATCACCTTTCCAAGAAATCCTTAACTTTTTAAAATCCAAAGGAAAGACCAATGTTGGGTGGAGCCACAAAGATGATGAAGTTGTATGATCTGAACAAGGTTGTGAAGCCCAGTCCAGTTAGGTTTGGTCAATGTTAGGAGCAATTTTTACAGCAAGTATTCATAATTTATTCTCTTAAATTTCTCTTTTTGGCATGTCATTATTTCCCACGCTGAGGTTAGCATCTGTTCGGTGTCACGTGTTGCATTTTTCTTATAGCTGCTTGGTTTGCAGAATCCTATATTTGAAGCTTTAAACTAGACGTAGAAAGTGCACAAAAGATTGGACTATAAAACCGAGGAGCAGTCAGCAAATTTAGTTTTGAAGCTAGCAATTAAGACCATCGACCCATCAGAAAAGATCACAGTTTTTACAAAGTCACACTTTAAGTGAGCCTTTACAAATAACCCTTTCACAACAACAGTAAGAAAAACAAAAAACATGTAGCTTTTGGGTTGGAAAACTTAAGACTATACTGAAGTATCTTAAACCTGCCATCAGAAAAAATATCTTGCTAACTTGACCTCTGTATGTACTTTCTTGCTGGGTTTATTGGTTAAATCATTTGCTTGGGTTCCTGTGTGATAAAAATAAATCTTGGCTATAGCATGCTTCGAAATGGATGCATGCTCATTGGCTAATGTTTTGTCAGTCATAGTAGCCAATGAGTGTGCTGTTTCACTGACAAATCTACCCCTCATTGTCAGAACTCCAGTTTTTTAAATTCAAGATGGGGACAGTGGGAGTGGAAGTCTTTAGGCTACAAAACAGGACTTTATAAACCAAAGCTGATGCGCACAGGGTTCACCCTCTGCTGGCCACTACAAGAAGTTCAGTCTAAAGATCTCACAGGCTTAGGCTTAACTACGTCTGTATTTTATACTCAGTCTATGACTCTGATCTCTGTGATTGATCTGTTTAGGAATTTTAGCCAGGCGTCTGCTGTGAGGCCAAAAGCCAGCAATACTTTCAACTGTGCATGACCATGTTTTGATTCAGTGTGCACATACATGAGGGGATATACAGAACAGGCTCCGTCATCCATGTCTTTGTGTGTGTCAATGTAAGAGAGGCACTGAGAGGGAGAGAACAGGGTGACCTGCATGCAGCTCACCCTGCACTACACGCGGCTTTTAACTGTTGTGGTTGTCTGGTTGCGTATAGCTGCAGCAGTATATGAGAACCTGTGAGTTGGATAGGGAGACAAGTCCCTCTTTATTTTTTTCTTCGATGTTACAAGATGAACATGATGTGCAGGAAATATGACTCATGCAATTAAGCTTTAATTGAACTTTGCTTGGACATATTTTAATCTTATTACAAGTAATATAACTGGGTTAATGTCTCTACGTGTCAGTAATGCTAATTTCAATGGTAACTTATAGTGATTTTGATCAAATTATCAGAGTAAATATAAATGGATTTACCAACTGGTACGAAAGTACTAGTGGCGGCGTGGCAATGTACGAGCTGTGCTGAAGTCACCTGAGGCTGTGAGATTTTACGCTGCCTCTCTCTGCTCTGCTTTTCACCTGGGAAAGGAAGCTTACCTGTAATTGAAACCCCAATACCTCAGGCTCTGTACACATACATTAAAATAAAGATTCACATAAAGAAATACTCTGGCCCCTTCACCTTTGTGACTTGGTGGGGGGAGATGTCTTTGTTTATGTGTGTATGTGTGCGCATGTGTGGGTGTTTTCTGTTCATTTCGGTTTTTATTAGTATATATGAATACACTAAATATGTGTATTTCTCTCATTTGTCATTCTGTATTTAAAAACAAGTTTTATGCCTGTGAGAAACTGAGAGAGAAGAGGCAAAGACAGGAGATGAATGAGGGGGTTGAGAAGGAAACTTGAGATGGTCGGACCTCACCTGAAGGCAGAGTTGGTTGCCTTGGGGCTACGAGCTGTCACTCACAGCAGTAGTAAGGATGTTGTTCCCAGGCCCTTCTGCTCAGGTGAGACAGAAGACAAGTGTGAGAGGTGGAGCAATCAGAAACAGAGAAATTTTTTTTTCTTACGTACTTCGCTGATATCTGGTATCACATCCGCTATCCTGTTACAATTTGTGTCACATTTTCACCTTCGGTCTCGGCTGTCTATTTCCTTTTGGGGTTGTTCCAGCACATTTTATTTGAACCCAGTGTAAATGTGGTATGTCAGTGGAAAAGCTGGTGGTCAGTTCAACATGGCCATCTCGGAAACTACTTAATTTACTACCGTTGCTTAAACTGTATATGGTGCAGTATGTGGTGGAAGACAATGCATTTGCCACACACATGTTCAAGGACGTCTGGAAAGCAATTTTAATGTGGAAATAATCTGGTATACTCGTGCGTAAATGTGTATTTGCATCTGCATCGGCTCGTTATGTGAGGGGATTCCCAGAACTATGTTGAGAGCATCGTTTTCCATTCATGTTGGTGGCGATCCAGAGGTTGGGTGTGATCAACTTACTGTGTTGATTTTGTGTACATTTGCATACACTGTTTGTTCACACAGCCTATTCTGTTTCCATGTTACATTATACTTCCATTTTCACTTCTTCCATGTTTCATAGGGAAATATTTTCAGTTTCTCCACTAAAATTTATCTTTAATAACTGCAGAGACACTGCAGACCTAGACTAATATAAAGTACTTATACACAACTAATGTTTTATTCTTCATTCTAGTTTTTCTGCACTGTTGTTAATTTGACAGGATGTTGTTAGGGAAACATTTAAATACTTTTTTCGTCCATGTACTTTTGATTTCACTGTTGTTTAAATCTAATTAGTGCATCTGAGACATTTTGGCAAATGTCTTTGACAAAGTGTGCATATTTCAATAGACATTCCCTTACGTTATTTCATTTAGGGTTTGATTACGATGACCTCATGCTCAGTGTCGTCACGGCAGCGAAACCCAAACCCCAAGCACTGAGTGCTTGTTTCACATGTTTATTTTCACAGCAGACACATATCCTCCCCTCTATCCTTCCACCTTCTTCCGTCTTTTATTGTCTGCAGCATCGAGCTGTAAAGACGGGTGGGGACGGCGGGGGATCAAAATATAAATATGAAAATGAAATCATGCACGTGTTCTAGTCTGCTGTGATGTGGATCCACTTAACACTGACCTAAGATTCGTTCAAGCTTAAAAGGTAACTTGAGGGATGAACTAGTGACCAGTCTA
Organism: Hemichromis elongatus; assembly: GCA_015108515.1. Taxonomy (NCBI): domain Eukaryota; kingdom Metazoa; phylum Chordata; class Actinopteri; order Cichliformes; family Cichlidae; genus Hemichromis; species Hemichromis elongatus. The sequence continues at coordinate 48,506 of VUQR01019200.1, forward strand.
CAGACATCTTAGCAAAGAAATGTGTACATGAACAGGATCTGATAATCAAGGAAATTCATAGAGGAATATGAAACAAAACAGCAAAGACCTGACACAGGTCCTGAGAGCCCTTCAGTAGATCTAGCTACTGTTTGCTGAAGCATCATTAGAAATGGTCTTAGTGGAAGGGTGGCTGTCAAGAAGGAAGGAAGGAAGGAAGGAAGAAAAGGCTACACAAGAAATGGAGTGATAAACCCGAGTCAGTAATTTTGTGTTCAAATTATCGTCAGTACGTGTAGATGGAGTCAGGGGTAAGGTACAACAATGAGTATCTAAGGAGCTTGGAAAGAAAAAAGCGTGTGAACTTCTTTAGGTTGCTTGAAGACGTTCCACCTCTCATCCGAGAAGCTTCTTCAGTTCTAGGGTCAAATGGTGGAGAGTCCCATATTTAATCCCTGTGGGATGACCTGGATGACTGAGAACCTTCACAGACAACAATGATTATCTACAACCAATTGTTAAACAATTGTGGAAGCTCTGTCATTGTTTGGGGTCGCATTACAGCCATTGATTTTAGGAACTGCCTCTGATTGGCAATGTCTTAATTTTACAGAATGATGATCCCATATACACTGTCAATGCACTAAACAGACTTTTAAGCTCATTTGAATTGTTTTTGACTTATATATTGTATTTTCTAGTATGTTTTCATGTTTCACTCAATAATTAAAGCTTTTTTCCATTTGCCTAGTGAAATATTAAATATAAATAAGCTTAACACTTTTGCACAGTGCTGTACATGGAAAGAGAAAAAAATGGAATTTAAAATTAAAAGCCAGTGCAGTAAATTGAACATCTTTTAAACTCTATAGGTAAATGAAAATGGCACAGAATGAAACAGAATTTTTATTGTACCTTAGATTTGATGCTGGAATAAGTCCCAAAAAAAGACTAAAAGAGCTGTGTTTAAAAAAAATCTAGCGGTGCATCTCAGAGAGGATTGGTATTATAGGGGAAAAGGAAAGATGGGGAGGGTCCAAACACTCCTGGAAAGACTGCAGTAACAAATGCTTTAGATTTTTAGCTTTAAATTCCTAAGAAACTGACCAGTTTTGGTTAGTTTTTTTTTCTTCCTAAAATGATGTCTTAATTAAAAATTAATGCAAGCATCGGCTTAAGAATCAGCTCCTTTCTTACTAGCATACAAGTACATTTCTGGCTGTAAACAAACTTCTAACGCACCTCACATTTGCCAACACCACCATACACTGTCCTCCAGCACTGATATTGACTTACACGTGTCACTCTTGTTGCTACTAAATCTAATAAATATTTGTTAATTCTTGTGAAGTTGACATTGTGATGGCATTCTTTGCTGTGGCAAGTTGATCGTGACACACCTCGTGATGGTTGCTTCTTGAGACGGGGAAGTAGCTCCTTTCTTAGAAGTAAAGAAGAGATAGATATTTACTGCAGAATATTATAGTTTTCTGTGGCCTTGGTGTTTGTTTTGTTAATATTGGTCAGACTCGTAGCCTCTGTTCAAATTATACCGTGTAACTAGTCCAGAAAAGAAAAACATTAAACTGCTCAAATTCAAAACTCCAACATACAGGATTCAAAGTGTGATGTTGTGATTTGATAATGCTTTCATTGTTGAAATAAAAATAAAACTCATTATTTATTTAGATTCTCGTGTCATTTAGTTTTTATGTATGCCATCTTTCCGTCAGCATCTATATATAGACTTTGTTTTTCCTTCTGCGTGTTTGGGTAGCTCAAGTTAGAAGTGTTTTGAGTGAAACAGTTGTAGTTCTGGTTTTCCCTGTGGGAATTAATCCTGTCACCTTGACTGTCTGTATCAGTGACACGCTTCATTTATTGCTCTGTGCATTGATATGGGTTTCTGCTGCGTGTGCATGGTTGTGATCACACAGAGGTGACTGCTTGTCTGCGTGTGAGTACACAGATGACAGCTGACTGCTGAGAATAATAAATGAAGTGCTGAATGTATTTCTCTCCAGCGTTTCTCTAATGGGTGCACTGTAGGGAAATACAGTCCACACACACACACACACACACACACACACACCCACTCAGCGGCCCAACAAATCATATACACGCATCCACGCGTATCTTTTATATTTCGCACAAGAAATTCCTCTTTTCCCCGGCGAGAGAACCACTAGTCGGGCAGGCCTGTCTACTCATATCCCAGGCTATCGCTGGGCCCCTGCTTACTTAGCACCACCCCACTCCAGGCTCTTAACTTCAAGCCACTATAGGGTTTGGTCTTGGGAGGCCCAGAAATTGGACTCGTTTACCCCCAAACAGAAGGCCTTTGATGGGGATGGGCCAAGGGAATAAAGCCCTGACCCTAGTAAGAGACCCAGCTGTTCTCAGCTTTCACAGGGGGACTTCCAGAAAGCTCCAAGGACACGAGGAAGAAGTGGGAAATAAGTTCACGTGATTCTAAATATCTTACCTTGTACCTCAATTTTAAGCTCATTTATACACCTTTTTCTAGCCAATAAAGAAATTTGGCAGAATGGTGTTTGGAATAGAATGAAGGATGTAACATGTGGTTTCTAGACATATTTAAACTCACTCAGAGGTGTTATTTTTATTACTCAATGGCAAATCTTATTTACTTTCCTGATCCCAACTTCCAACTCCATTTTTAAAGGTTATAAATGTCTCTGTTGACATCTACAGGGAGCATTGTTTCTTGTGTGTTTACGCAAGCTTCGTTTGTGCGCGTGTGTGAGTGTGCGCGTGCATGAGTTCATGTGCGTGTGTGCATGCGTGGATGTGTGTGTGTGTGCGTCTCAGTTTTCCTCTAAAATTGTCGGGACATGACAGTCCTGGCACATCCTCCTGATCTTTTTGGATGAACTCTCTTTGACTTTTTGTTGAGTATATCACTACTCAAATAACAGACACACACACACACACACACATACACACTCACATACACACACAAACACAAGCCCTGCCTGAATAAAAACAGGTAACAATCAGGAAATAGATCACTGCAGTGACAGAAAACCACATGATTAGGGAAATGAGACAATGCGTCTGCATGGGAAATGTGTGTAAGACTATTTAGTCAGTGTGTGTGCGTGTGTGTGTGTGTGTGAGCGTGCATGTGTGCGTGGGTGCACTTGTAGAACAAGGTTTTTCACACATTAAGATATCTAGGGTTGTAAGCAACTGAAAGTGACAATTGTTGCCATGCAAGTGAGTCTATTTAATTAACTCGCATGAATTGAACTATTGTTGCAGTGTGTCAGGTACAATAGAGCAAGGTTGTGGGTACTAATGTGATTGTGTAAAATGCACAAGCATGTCTACAGGCACTTACAGGTCACACATACAGTATCCACAGTCTTTTATAGCTGCAATTAGATTCACATAGTAGGTTCCCTGTGTAAGAAAGCCAGCTTTAAAGTGCTTTTTAGCCAATGTCTGTATTGTCTTTGTTTACCTAATACATACTAATGTACAGTGTAAGCCATCAAGAAACTGTGGTGATTTTGTGGTCAAAATGTGAGAATACTGATGATTAATTCGGTGCTTCAGTAACCAACAGCCTTCGTCAAGGTCCAGCTGTTTATAATATGTATTTAAAAATCAGTCAACTGGAATATTACAGGAAACAGTTTTCCCTAGCTATGACTGGGTTCACGCTGATCTTTTTTGTGTTTTTTTGCTTTGAAGGGCTGAGTCTGAATCCAAGTATTACAGAGCTGGACACGTAGACCCAACAAATCTTAACTGAATCTTTGATACATCTCAAGGTTTGGATAAATATTTGGACCTAGACTGTATAAGGCTTGCTCGTCTTGCAAGGTGTGGCATGCAATCAGCTTGTCACATTGTTGTTTTTTTGCAGTACAAGTGTTTTCCTTAAAATTATAAGTGCACAATTCAACTAGTGAAGCTCTTATGCTCGGCTGTTTACGCATATAATCTCTACTGGCTTAAACCACTTCATCATGCCAAACACACCTCTTCAACACATTAGCATAGGTGGCTGTGATGGGTTTATTTATCCGAAAGGTTGATCAACATCAACACACGCACACAAACATGGAGAAATGGAGAGATTAAAGTACCCTGCAGTGTTAGGGAGTTGCTTATTATGAAAGTGCATTTTCTACATTCCAAACGTGTCACCTGAAACCTGTTGTTTACCATTTAGTGCTGTGAGAGCTGTCCACCCATCCACTCGTTGTGTGTAAGAGTGTGTGTTAACTGTCGATAGACCCACCTAATCTCACTCTTAAGACTTTGAGTGAACTTGTCAAGACCTTGGTTGCATATGTGTGTGTATTTCTATTTTATGCGATTTAGACACAGTCATTCTCTGTCTTGTTATCCAGGTGCTTCTGCTAAGCTCATGTTGACAAAATCTGGGAACCCCTTGACTAGTCTTCTGACATAGCCTCTGGGGCCAAAAGACCATTTCCAGGGTTTTTGCTAATCCAGGAGATATCTGGGTCAAGTCTTCCTGTTCACCTCCAGGTTTTGCAAATACAGAAACATTTTTTAAACACAACTGGCTAATAGAACTCAAACTACAAGCAGACCACAAATGAAACAAGTAGCACTCTGAGCATGCAACCTTCACTCTCTGTGTGGTATTTACTCTATTATTGTTATTATTGTTGTATTATTATTATTGTATATCATATATAGTCATTTGGGGGTTTTGGGGGCTTTTTAAACTTTTTACATTTTTCACATTGTGTAGTAGAGTAAAAACAAGTGCACGTTTTGTTATTTGCCTTGTTGAAACCCATTTTAATATACTTGACATAAATTTGAACATAATTTTTTTTTGTATTTTTTTTTATTCTTATGGATTCATTCTCTTTCTATTGTCAATGCATTTTTTTGATAAATATATAAACTTGAGAGAAATGCAGACTGAAATTTGACATGATATTTGGATAGAAACTGAAATGCGCAATCCAAAATCTCAATATGACAGTATAATTTCCAATACAAACAAAGACAGTTTAATTTTAATGACAGTTTTAAAGATAAATAACAAACTTTGATCCAATTGAAAGTTGACCTAAATTGAACTTTAAGAAGAGGTCAGAGGTCCAAAGTAATGAGACATTTAGAATTCACATATATCATTCATGGTATTCATATATGTTGGCAGTAAGAAACATAGCGATAATAATGCTATATAGAGCTATTTAAACTATCTCCTTCAGATCAATCTATTGACCTTGAAGGAAAGGTCAGAGGTCAAATGTGACAGGATATTTTAAATTATCTTTATATTGTACTCTATATGTTGACAAGATACACCATACTTGTAAGAATCATAGTTTCTAAATTACAAGATATTTTAAATTCTAGATATTTTACACAGTGGGCAGATACTTACAGACTGATTAATAGCCAATTAACACTAATCTGACTGATTGTGAAATGTAATCAAGTAACCAAGAGCATTGTGTTGCAGAACATTTTCTTGATTTACTTTTAACTAGAGCTACCTTTGTATGTTAAAAATTCTGTTCATATTCATGTTTACATATAAATAGAAATTCTGTTAAACCTACAAGGGATGGAATTCTTTGAAAGTATGCTTCTGTTTATCGTGAAAGCAGAGCAGTGCAAGCCCAAGACTGAAGTGATGGTAAAAAAGATGCACATGTGCAATCTGTATTTTGCAGACGTAAGGAAATCTAAGGTTTCAGAGTTAAATTCGAATGTTCGATGACAGTGCATTTCTGGCAGTGACCTTTGAACCTGGCCTTAAGGAAATGAGCCGCACCTGTTTCAGTGCGGGGAGTGAGGTGGTGGTGGTGGTGGTGGGGGTGTAAAGTAAGTTAAATCTTCTGACTTTTCTGACCTAAAATGCACTGAAACTGCACTTCTTTACTATCACTTCTAGTTTTATCTCACTTTATATATGTACAAGATGCTCTTTTTGTATATCACAGAATTAAGGACACCACAAAATAAAACACTTTTTTTTCTTGGTTTTTATTTTAAACCAAGCACTAGGGATTTACTGGAGTTGAAATACCAAATGGAACCTTTTTAGAAAAGTTATATTTGGTCCTTACGTTTATTAAAGCAGTGACACAATGGAAATGCATTTTTAAAATTTGCTATATATATATTTCTGTATTCTATAATATTTTGGAGTTGTGCACTAATTGAACACCTTGCAGACCCCCCGTCACATTCTTGTCTCCAACTGCTGTAAACATGCATCTGCAAATCAGGATACATTACCCAGCTTAGCAGCGTGTTAACACTTCAGAGAAACCACAGTTTACTGCATCACTCCACAGATTATCCAGCTGGTGCACTACATGCTTGTTCTTCTCAGGAAGGCTGTTTTTGTGTTGCCGTTAACGATGTATTTATCTAAGTGTATGCATGGCAACACATTCAAAGTGTATTACATATGATACAGTGTATATACTGTTTTATGACGAATTAAGTCCCACGCCCATTTGTGTGTGTCTGCCTTCACTTGTGTATGAGCAGGTGTGAAAAGGTCACAGAGTGAGCTAGAAGGTGATAGAGAGGTGAAACACTGCAAAAGGGTGAGAAACAGAGGAACAGGGGAAGTTGACGTTCTTGTGCCCTGAAGCACTGTGCTTGTGTGGGTGTGCGTTTGTAGGTGTGCATGCCCAGGGCAGAGTATTAGTAACAGGATATGGCTGCAGTAGAAAGCTGGAAACTTGTACCTCCTTATCTAGAGGGCAAGTGAGTCTGTGTGTCGTTTTTCTCATACATACCTGATCACGATGATAACATCCACCCCGTGTTCCTGTGTGTATGTGAGAAGTCTCAGCTTTCTGTAAATTCCCCCGACACAGCTCATGGCTCACAGGCAGGGCAA
>VUQR01019203.1:0-15085 GCA_015108515.1 Hemichromis elongatus
AGTTCTGTTTATTTGATATTGACAAAAGTTTTGTCTGTTCTTCTGTAAAACAAAGTAAGATTTATTTTTTAGAATTAATATTTTGTTTCTAGGTGGAATTGAAGATTTAGCAGTCTGTTTTGTTTGTTTTGATTTGAAACTACCTTTTGTGTAGTTGTCAATATTTGCCTTTATTTATCTGAAACTGAAGTGTCATGTTCCTTAAGTACATCTGCCCTGTTGAACTTATTATGGGAAATAAATATTTAAATCAAAACAAGCTGCTGATTATTTCACATTTTACTTGTGAGCAAAGGCACATTTAAATCTTACAGATATAGTGGTTTGACTTATATCATGATATATATCGTTATCGCCTGAAATGAAAAAAACATATCGTGATATGAAAAAATCTTATATCGCCCAGCTCTAGTATCTGATGATATCAAGGCCTACGTACATCTCTTGTGTCTTTCCAATCACCCACAGCCAGTCCCAGCAGATGGCTTCCCCTCCCTCGGTCTCTTCTTGCCGAAAGGGAGTTGTTCCTCCCTGCCGATGTGAAGTGCTCGCTCATAGGGTGCAGTGGTCTGATCAGCTGGGTTCCCTCTCAAATATAAAGTGCCTTGAGATGACTGTTGTCGTAGATGTGACTACACAGCTCTCTTCAACCAAATTAACTGACTCACCAAATGCAATGAGGGCAAGTTTGCTTAACTGAACGTAGATGTTAGAATTGTCGCTGGTCCCAAAAGTCGAACATAAATCACACACTGTGCTCCTCTGTCATATCTATCATATCCCATGATCTTCTCTTTCTCCGCTTATGTCTGACGATTGATGTGTAACTTTGATTTGAAAATAAAACACATCACAACAATTGCACTTGTCTTTGAACAATAAATCTGGCTTTGTTATTGAAACTGATGCCTTAGACACATCCAGACCCAACTACAGTAGTGTATCTCTCTCTCTCTCTCTCTCTCTCTCTCTCTCTATATATATATATATATATATATATATATATGTATGTGTGTGTGTGTGTGTAGTTTTGTTTTTTAGTATTTTCTTCGACACAGATACTGAGCACAGCCAGAAGGATAGATGGGTGGGATGACATGCAGCAAAGGGCCTCGGGCAGTATTAAATCCAGGTAGCTGCAAGAAGGAATAAGGCCCGAGTACATGGTCTCACAGCTTATAAATCAAGTCAGCTATGGAATATTATTGATAGTAGATCCACCAGAGGAATGGGATAGGCTCGCAATATTTGACAGTCTGTCTGTGGCCTTATCCTATTTTCCTAAAACTGCAATCCCAAAAGTCCTCCTCAAACAGATTCCCAGGTTTCCAATCCTACAACTCTTCACTTCATGTCAACATGTCAGCAGTGCCCTTCTCTTCCTTCTGTACCTCCCAGAACTTCTCTCCACTGAAGTGTAGCGAGAACACAGGTCAGACCTCTGAAGGTACCCTGTTGTACAGTATGCGGTACAAGATGTTTGCAGTACATCATTCAGTCTTCTAAGCTACAAGCCCGACCCACCGTGGATCAAACAACTTGTTCCTGTATTATTGATGCTTTGTCTCCTCAGACCATTGTACTTGTCACTGCTGACAGGAAGCATATTATAAGCCTTGCTGTTTCAAGGTGTTTCCAATTTGCACTCCAAACCTCAACTTTTTAACATAAACAAAACTGCTTTACTTTAGCACCTAGAACAGGCTAACTAACATGCTTCACGAAAAAGAAAATACAGGGTAAAATAATTGTCGATGATGTGGTTGTGAACAGTGAAGCAGTGAGGCTTTGACAGCAGCTGGACTGGAAAACAGATGTGAATTTTAAGCAGGTAAAAAAAAAGGGCCTCTCTGCATCACTAGACATATGGGCTAGGGCTGCCTTCAAGTGAAAATGTGAAGCAAGCACTGGCCCAAGTGGAAATACTGTAATTACCAATTCATTGCACATGAACGAGCCGTGGACTGTGATAGCTGAGTTGCAGAAACGTGAAGAAACCGGACAGCGGTGAAGCTGAGCTCAGCCAACAGCTGGACTAAAACCGATGATACTGCTCATAAGGGGGGTAAGGAGGGTAAGATGGCGCCACCATTGCGTGCAATAGGTCGGCAGCCTTAACATGAAATTTCCCCTTGTGGGACTAATAAAGGTATATCATATCATATCATATATGTATTGTGCTTCCTGTTATTTTAACTCAACATATTTAAACTACTTAGATTATGGATTTCCATTTTCCAAAAAAAGACATAATGTTTCACAAGGAGGGGCACTTGTTGGCGAGAGTTTTTTTTTGTCAAAAACTCGCAGTTTTTTCACATCCTCTTGGGTGCCGCAAGACGTGAGTGTGTCAGTAAGAGAGCAAGCCTTGGTAATTACAGGTATTCCCATTATCACAGAGGCTACGAGACTGTGTTTGACACTATGCAAACAGACATAGACAAAGTCCTCGGGCCAGTGCTGCAGCAGGACGTGGGGATGGCAGCTTAAAGTGGACAGATTAATGGGCATCACAGCGGGAGTCGACCTGCTGGAGTGCGATTGTGGAACTTGGAATAGCAGTATGATTGGATCAGAGGTGGCCAGAGGACTGGACTGAAAGATTGAGAACTCATCAGGCAAAGGTTAATTTAATACTACGGGGCATGATTAGTTTCAAGTTTAAACACTCCCACTCATGTACTGTGCTGCTCTCTACAACATGATTTTCCCGGGAGAGAACATTTTCAGAGGGCAGGAGGTGGATTAGCAGTCGCAGATACATTCTTGAGGTTCAAGTCCTGGATCGGTAAACAGCTCTGCTGCTGGAGTGTCCTCCAGCAAGACACTGAAGGTCACCTGGTTTCAGAGCCACTGTTGCTGTGCTGAATCTGACCTGTGACCTCCCCCATGAAGGGAAGAGGGCAAGAGGATTTCCCTTTAGGGGAGATAAACATTCATATCGTTATTGCTGTGCTCGGCTGATAACGGGAAGCGTGAAGGCTCTTTGAGCAGATATGAACATTTTACTTTCTAATATTAAGAGCTCTGATTCCAGCTCAGTGTAAGGTCATAGGTGTGTCAGTTAAAACACACTAATGCTGCAGTTTGAACATTCAGATTACATCACTACTTTGAACTTTTTCTTTAAGGTGATGCTGCAGAAGGTGCAGAAGCATTGCTCAAAACATTAACCTGAATAGGGAAAAAAACAATGGCACACACAGTGTAGTGTTTGTAGATGGTACATGAATCAATACCAGAATCTTTCCAACCTGCCATTAACTGACTGTAAGTAGTGTGCTAAAAGAAAAATGAGCTTTTTCTTCTTATACGACTGGTTATTATGTCTAAAATTAATAAGTGGAAGTGATAGGCTGAAGAGGCCAGATCATAGTACTGGATGAAAACCAAACAAATATTTGTCAGTTTAAATTATTTTTACGATATAATGAAGGAAGAAGCAAAACTAGAGCCCACCTCAGCCCCCACCTGTGTGAACTGAATGAAACGTTTTGTCCATGGGTCCATCCCAAATTAATTTCATTAGTTTCTCCTTACTCTCACTTTCCAATAAAGCCAAAAAATATTATTAAACACAACCTTTCATGCTGGTTTCAGTAGATTGTCCTCATTGAATAAAACAAAACTCCAGATGGTACTCAGAAATATATTATAACTTTGGAAATTAGTTAAATATGTCCATATTTTTCTTTTTCAAGACCTGTGAGTTACAATTAGAGTACCATTGAGACAATCCAGCGTTTCTTTTTGTACTACTGTAAAATTCAACAACACACCATTCAGAAATTGTTCCTAGTTGTCTTTTGCAATGTGAAGTTTCTTTCTTAGTGTGTGTTTTTTTATATAGTAAAAATTTCAGATCATTTTAAACATATCTGTTCCACATTAAAGATCCTGATATATTTTGATGTTAAGAAAAAACAGTTTAAATGCCAGGCTTTTATCTGTAATAGTCTTTGAGATACTGATGTTCAAGCGTTGACTCATATTTCAGTGAGTGGAAAAACGGCTTGGTACGAGCCGATGGACTATTTTTCAAAAAAGTGTCTCTTGAAAACTATTTGATATATGAAACTAAAAATTCCCAGCAGTCAGTAGCATTTACTACGCATCTACTAAACTCTGAACCCTATTAAACCTAAACTTTGCAGTTAGGTTTACAACATGCACTTGGGTAGTAGTAGCAGCACATTATTTAGCTTGACGACTGTTGCTTAGAGCAGATGATGTAGCTGCAGCTATAACTGAAGTAGCTAAATCCATGCACAAATTAAATATTATGATTCATGAGTCTGCAGCAGCCATGCACATGAGTATTAACAGGTGAGTTAAAGAGTCAGTGTGGATTTGTCTGGTCTAATCGTGCCTACCTGATCCCGTCTTACTTTCAAAAACCACCTCCAGAGCCTTTCACGGGCTAATTTATTTACAGAAGAGACTATCACCAAGCTGCAGGCTGTTTGAAATACTTTGCTGTCTTAGATTCGCTGGGTAAGTCTGTCTGAACTTCGTGTGATCTCCACTACGATTTGAAGTAACTTTCCAGCTTCTTCACTTTACAGAGTGAAAAAAGGGCAAAAGCTTTGAAACGAGGCGAGTTATACGAGACCACCCACTGAAAAAGCAAAAACACAGAAAAGCAATATGATGTTTTATAGCACTTTAAATTTCCAGGTATACCAAGAGACATTATAACAGACTTCTCAATAGATATCTATAGGAGACTTCTGTGGTTGTCCTGTTCCTGCCCCTAAAGACCTAATCAGTAGCTGTGACTGTAACAGATTAACTAAGTATTTGCACTGATGTATCTGCACACTTCAGGTTCCTGACCGTTTCAGTTGTGTGACGTCAGGCGTATTGCTCTACTTGTTATCTTAGTAAGGATATACACAAGTATAAATACCAAAACTTTGGGAACCACTGCACTAATCCAACCTAAAGTAGGGGGCAGAGCCCTTGAGGGGGCGCAGAGCCATTGCAGGGGGCCGTGCAGTATGAAAAAAAAAGAAGAATGCTTTGACACTGTTGGCATAATGGACAGGTTTTTGCCAGGGCTCCCACACAAACGCAAAGCAGAGGATGAATCATCGCCGAATATGTTTCCAAACCAACGTCCTTCGGAGCCAAAGACTAGAAAATATGATGAAGCATATCTCGCCTTTGGCTTCACCTGCACAAGTGCCAAGGTAGGGATCCCCGACTGAATTTGTTTCCCCAGCATCGGGAGCACACGCTGGGCTGTCCAAATCACGGATAAACAGTATCCCCACATTAATGGTTTAGTTCACAAACATTTCTTATAATGACATTTTGGCGATGTTAGCTCTTTATACATATAAAGTTACAGCGGGATACAAATAATATCAGGCTGATTCTGCCACAATTTGTTCCCCCTGTCCAAATCACGGACAAACGTTATCCAACAGTTGTTTATGTTCTAAACCCATTTTGCACAGGGGGACATTTTTTGAAAAAACCATTAATAGCAATATTCACTATTATTACACAGTTTTAAAAAAAAAGAAAGGAAAAAACAACTATACGTAAAATAATTACACCATAAAGATGGTTTGTTTAGTAGTTTATTTTCTTGAAATCTTTAATTTATTGCAGTTTACTTTGATTTGTTTAATTGTTTACAAAAGGTTTGAGGTGTGGAATCAACTGCAATGGAGTTTGAAAACAACATAAATGTGTAGTTGGAGGATGTGTTTGTGTCACGAGGGGCACAAACACATCCTCCAAAACAAGTGTGGGGCTAGCAAAAAATATTGTAAAAATATATATATTAAATATATAGTATACAAACTAAACTAAAACATTTTCCCCAGTGCTGTGCACATGCACTGTAACGTGATTGGGTAATATGTCTCCAGTTTCAGTTGTTGATTGGCTCTTTTGGGACAGGTTGATGACTCCCAGACTTGAGGACTGCTTCAGTGCAAAGCAACCTCATTTTACACCTTTTGCATTGTCCCACTGGAGAAAGCAACATAGCGGGAAAGACCGTTATCATTCCCCACCTCCCAACTAAACAACGGGGCATTTTAATAGAGTATTTAAATAATATTTTTTGCTTTCAAGTTCATCTTCTCTAGATTTTGAAGATGCCCTGTTTTATGTGTAATTAACAGATTTTAGATATAATTTTCTTAACTCACACCGACTGTGAGTGCGTGTGTGTGTGTTTTTGTATGTGTATGCATGTATGTGTGTGAGACAATGTAAATTCTCTGATGGTTACCATAGCGATCCAGCAGGTTGTATTAATGATATTTGATGCCCCGCAGACAATCAGGCTTTTCCCAATAGACTCCAATGTAATTGGTCCCAATAGGGGAGAAAATGAATTCAATTTAACTTTATTATTAGTATTCATAATTTTTTTTTTTTTTCAGAAAAGTTGAGAAGAAAGCTGTCAGAAAACCCTCAACGAGTCATAAATCACGAGAGACCAAATTAGATCCTGACAGTGTGAGGAGAGCAGCTGGAGTCGAGCCTATTCAGAAATTAATTAACAATAGAAACCTGTAAACTTGAGAGAGTGTAATTGATACTGTCTTGCAGTAGATGTATTTAGAAATTTGCCCCCACCCTCAGGACACTGATTTCAGGATCATTTTGAATATGTTAATGAATTAGTCCATCTTTAGAAAATATTTACTTACTTCATTTCACTTTCTTTAATATGTCCTGCAAGTTCTTCAACAAACTTTTCTCCTTTCATCCAGTAGATGATGGGCCTTCTGTTTTCTCCACTGTAGCCAAAAAATGCCTTGCAGTCCAGACTGAGAGGCATACCTGCAACACACAGCACAGTGTTATGTTAGACACCATGCGGCGCGGCACAGAAGATGAATTTGCACTGTTTTGCAGCTGAATCTTTAAACCAGCTGCAGTCCAGACTGAAGGTAAAACACACATTAAAGATGACGCCTCACTGAAAGTTGAGCACAAAAGGAGTCATTAAACAAAGCTGGCACATTTTGGTATATATTCTTTCTCATTTCTCCAAAGAGGTGTCCGGATGATAGTAGGAAGGCTGCCGCCACAGGGAGCCAGTGCAGAAAACTACTCAAGGTGTGTCGCTGGTTGCCTGCAGGGTCCCTTTGAAATGAGAACCTGAAATAATTGCTGCCTCCTCCTGGTGACAGTAATATCACTTTAAAAGGAAGTGTGCGAAAACATTTCTGAAAACATGAGAGGAAAAAGAAACAAACTAGGTAGAATACCACTGTGTATCATGAGCTGCAACACTGCCAACCTTTCACCGGAACAAATGAGTCTGTGGCAAGAGGGGGGAAATTTAGTGTTACTCAGGCAAACACATGTCAGCACATGTCTTTTCTTTTTATCTGACATGGTAAATATATGATTTTCCTAAGGATCTAAAAATCTACTTCATAAACCTACAGAGATCCTAGTATATGATTTTGCTAGCCCCAAAAGATGAATGTAGGGTCCAAGACCTGGACTTCCATGTGCCTGTTTACTGAAGTCAGAGGAAAAACTGTGCTTTGTTTGTGGAGTGCAGATCAACTTGTTTAAGGATTACAATTTGAAACGTCATCATGAAACTAAATAAAATGAGAATGGATATCTGAACATTTGCTAGCAAAGCTGCAAAAGCAATGAGGACTTTTTTTTAAGCTTTAGCAATTCAGGGATGATTTTCAACCACAGCACAAAAACAGTGAGGCATTCTGTGATGGCGAGTAAGAAAGAATGTTGATGGACTCCTAATGTGACCTGAGAAAAAAGAAGCATGTGAGAATGTGCTTGAACTGTAAATCAGTCACTTTGCAAATGAATCTGAAGCTTTTGTTGAAAAGCAAAGTGAACAGTTTTCTTTTTCTCATTGGCTCTGGATGAGAGACAGCTACATGCGACAACCAAAGAAGGTTTGAGGTTAATAGCTGGCAGATCTGTACTCAATAAAAGGGACAGTTACAGGGAGTTTATTTGTTTATAGAGGTAACTGCATGCTTGGACAGGCCTGAGCTGAAATGGGACAAACCAGCCGGGCTTCTAAACAAAAGCTGTCCAAATCTGACAGGAAATATTTTGGACATCTTAAGATGATGTATGGTAAAGTGACTGAATTCAATCCAGAATTGAATAGTAGTTGTTGTTTAAGTCAGTGCTAAAAATAAACCTTTGTTAACCTGTAACGGCTTCATTTTTGGATTTGGTAACTAAAGTATTTACCTTCATCAGGGCAGGAGGAGTGAACCACAGATACTTTGTGACACTTTTGGGGACCATGAGACTGAACATGGTGACACAGGCTACCACACAGCTACCAAGCGGCTCAGCCAAGGCAAACTGCTAAAGCGTATTAGACATGAGAGCAGAAAATCAAGAGTTTTGTGAGAAGACAGGCCTGGACATTTCAGAGCTGGAATGCAAATTTGCTGTTCAGGTCGTCCTTCGATTTCCACCTCAGAGACTGAACTAAACTTTTAATGCATATCTTTCAAGCACAAAAGAGATTAGCTTTAACTCGTTCAACAATAACAAAAAACTAAAAAAATGTAAATGAAATAATTAAATGACAAACAAAATAGCAAAACCCATTTGTATAAAGTTAGAAGTCTTTAAAACTGTAAAATTGTGCAAATTTTTTCACAGTTGTTTTTGAAAAAGTTGATTAAATAGTTATAAAATGCTGGCATTTTTTTTTACTATGCCTAATTGTTACATCTTCTCTTATCAGTAGCAGTTTTTAATGAGATAAAATGAACATTGGTATGGTCTTCCACAACAGTCTCAGTTTCTCATGTCCCCCCTTTGGAAAACCGTCCAACTCTAGGCCAGAGGAAGATTAGATGAAATCTTTAAAGCTCACACATGCACCCATCTTTCACACAGGTACACATAGTGTGTGGACAGCCAGTGTTTATTTGGTAAAAGATCAATGTAACAACTGATTTATGTAAATAACGTAACAGCAAAAACTCCTCGTGCACAAGGAAACGAACTACACCATGCATAGAGAAAACAAATACTACACACCAACAGCTGGAGATTAGTTTTTGGCTTGTAGTGTAATTTCACTAGTTATATTATTTCCCCCCACACACACAATATTGAAAGACAAGTAGTAAGCAATAAGTGGTCCATCTCAAGGGGAAACAGAACAACTCTACAAAACCCCCCTCACTTCTAACAGAAGATGCTCCTCTTAATGTATTTGATCTTGAAGCTCAGTAAAACATCAGTACTCAGGGCTGGGTATTTCAGTGTGGTGCTAAATGTTAATGGTCTTCCAAAGAGAACAGTCTCTGTTGTTTCTATTAGGCTAAATGACAGTTTTATTGACACACAGTGTCATTCATAATAACACATTCATGCATACGAAAATATGTTTTTTATAAATTCATTGTTTCAGGTTTATAGTGCCATGATAATAAAGTTTGAATAAGCCACACATTTATTGACAGAATAGAAAATGTTTAGAGTCAATTTATATTCACCAATATACTCATAGTTCTGTGCATACATAGTATTTTTTTTTTTAATTTGAATATGTTGTATTCACTAATGCAGGTATGACTTACCATACTAAGCATAAATACAGTTAGGTTCTCTCTGTGTAGCTCTTCCCTCCCTCAGCCTCAGCCACTTGTGGCAGATGACCGCCCCTCTGAGCTTTTCCTGTTAAAATGATGTTTTTCCTTCCCACTTTCACAGAGTGCTTGCTCACAGAGGGCTGTCTGATTGTTGGGGTTTTCTCTGTATTGTAGGATTTTTACATTACAGTATAAAGCGTCTTGATGTGACAGTGTTTTGGTGCCATATAAATAAAACTGAACTCCAATTGAATTGTAGACAATTGTGACTAAATTGCAAACTTTCAGCTTTAATTCCAGGGGAATAACAAAAGTATTTCATTAAATTCACTTGCATAGTGTTCTTGCAACTTAATTTGTTTGAGGCATAAAGCTTTGATACTGTAGAGCTCCATATTCAACAGATGTGTAACTTTCATGTACTGCTGCTGGAAGAATCAATCAGCAATACTAAATACGAAAGCACATATAAATACACATCTGTGGGCAGACAGTATCCACACACACTCATGTAAGACCTTGAAACCCCCATCACTCTATGATTACAGCTATCAGTGGTGATGATGGAGTATTAATGAGCATTCTAATGAGCGCTACCTCGTTAGGCAGTCAATTAGCAGATAATTATGATAGACCTTGGTATTATCATAATGATAGCTCTGTGAGCACAGTCAAGAACCAACACTGAATGCTAACATTTGGTGTATATCTGTGTGTTTGTTGTCAGTTTTGACTTAGCGTTAACACTTTGGGTGTTGTAGTTTTTTATGAGGCACGAGTAGGAAAAGCAGCTGCTTCCTTTCAAGCTTTGTGGGGTAATTATCTTATTTAAAAGAAATTCAAATCATTTAGAGCAGCAAAAGTAAAAATCTTCACAAACTGCTTACAGGTTGAATAAACATGAGCTTTTCTTCAGTTGGTCAATGCCAAAACGCAACTGGTTTCACATGGAAATGTCTTCATGTTTGGTGTCACTGCACTGCTTATTTTGATTGATGGAAAAGGACGACAGAAAGTTGACAGGAGGCTTTGACTTCTGCCAGTCAAAATTATAATTTCTAACAAGCAAAGAGAAAAAGTGGCCACTGAAGCCTCACATGTCTTGCACATGTGTGTGTGTGTTGTGTGCTCGCGGTGGGATTTTCTTTTTCTTTTTTTCTTTTTTTTACTTTTAAGCCTAGTCAGACGTCATCCTGCAGTACAGGCGTATAAACACACACATACTTCAGAAATCAGTTAAAAAAGAAAAAGAAATCTGGCTCGGAGTGAAATTAGTTTAGCTTGATTGTGTGTGTGTGTTTGTGTGAGTAAGTACGTGTGTGTATTTGAGCTCTGCAGTAATTGATTAGCACCCTGAGGGTGTGTTTGTGTTCTCAGCATGTTATGGTGATTAAAATCATCAACTTTGTTTGCACTTGTGTGGCGTGAGGGTGTGTGTCGGTGTGGGCGAGTGACTTTGTGTGTGCGTATCTCTCCAGTAAACAGAAACGCAGGCCCTGAAATCCAGCCGGCATTTAATACAGCTGAGTCGAGTCATCGTTTCTATTTGTGGCTGTAGCAGCAGGGTGTTTGTAAGGAGCTGAGGAAAAAAGAGGGCCGGTGCTGTATTGTTGTCATTAGTAAGAAAGACTGACAGGAATTTTCTCAAGCTGGTGCATCAGCGTTTCACACTGCTCCTCTGTGTGATCACAACTATGCTCTGTTTTCTTTGGTGTGACAAACAGAGGAAGGACTCCTTCTCCCCGATCACAAGTGAGTTTACAAACAGAAGTCATGTGACCACAAAGTCAAATTCAATCTGTTTCCACCTCTTTGTTTTGTTATTGCGGCCCGACAGCCTTGTCTGTACTCCTCAGTGTAGCGTCTCTGGCATTCATAGATGCACATAAAGAAGCAGCTGAACATGAGAATCGGTCCAGACTGTGCTTTGTCCTTGTTTTTTTTATTTTATTCACTTTTATCAAAGCATAAGGAGCTGCTGCTTATCAGACATCAACATCTGTGTCCTCCGACCCGTAAAGCCTTGTTTTGAGGTCCTTTCCTGTCAAAGGCTCATACCTTATTCTAACAGGGAAAAGTTCTCATTGCTGTTTATTTATTACACTGGGTTTATTCTTTTCAGACAGATCTAAACAAATGAACAAATTAATTTCATATTGAGGGAAACCACTTTAAATATGAATGTTATGGGAATGCACTTGGCATCCTTATCAGGATGGCTTCTGTGTGTGAATTGAAATTTTCATCAGTAAGCAGCACTGTAAACTACTATAGAAGTGCAGGTTAATGACTGTCCACAGTAAAGTGTAGGCTAGGTAGAAGGTTCGCAAACTCAAAGGTCTTAATGCGAAATCTCAATTTCTGGCATTTTAGTTAACAGTGCAGTTGTCCTTAGCTGTATAGAGTACTTTGTTGCTTTGTTACTTTGTTTCAGTTTCAGCTCCAGATATATATTTTTTGCAAACAAAGATGTGTAACTGTTGATCTTTAGTGTAGAGCCTGCATGGACAAATTTGCATGGTCACAGCGGTTCCACTTGGAGCTTTATGTTGACTCATTATGACTCAAACTACAGTAGAAATAGGATGCCAACCTCCTTGCGACTAGTAAACATCAGTCGTTCCCCTGAGACCCACTGCAAGCAGTTGACCAACGTCTGAGAGACCACTTTGATTCACAGGCAGATGCACAGGTTGCCTGGTGGGAGGGAATCTGTCTGCAACCAATTGCAGTGTGACTCAGAATGATTGCAGTCACTTTTAGGCAGATTGGTGAGAGTTTGCAAATAATTGCCTATTAATTTATGAACGTAGACTGATTGCTAAAACCTTGTAATCAATGAAAAGTCAGCTTGCACCGATCAGGACAACTCATCTGCATTGTGTCAATATGCAACAAACGACTTGACTCAGGTGGTTGCCAACTAGTTGTATTCTAATTACGTCGAGTGAAGCGGACAAAATTTCTGTGTCACATCTACGAGATTCTTGCTGGACTCTGAAAGTAATAAGTTAATGTGAATCTCTGTGTATCTCAAAGGCAATGAGTGTGATTTTCACCAATTATCACAAACATACCGTACCCCTTTGAATCGCTAACTGATAGCAGACTGAATCTGAATCCATTTTTATTGCCTCCTTGATGCACCAAATTTGTTCTGAAGACGGCAAGTGACTGCAGCTAGTCAGACTAATAGCAGCTGTTTAGAAGGCAGCGAAATCACAAGCTCATTGCACACGGTTGCACTAATTTTGGCTGTGCCGAAACATTAAACAGGACGTCCATGCTCGAAAAACCCTCCAGTGTGGTTGATGACAATCTATCTTTAAATAAAAATATTTTTTTATTTACTTGGTATATCTTTGTCTAAAAGCTATGTTCAGGTACCACAGCAGGTAGTACTGCTGATGTAGTGATATAGCCCAAAAGGAGGTTTGCATCTCCTGTGGGAATTTGAGCTTAGCGGGCTTTGGCTTGTCAAGTAAATGAGCAAACCACTACACATAGGCACATAGCGGCATGCCTGTTCAACATTAAAGTTTAATATGGATATTACTGTTACACCATATTTGCTGGATGTACAAATCAGCTCTTGTTTGTTTTAAGTTGACATTTAAAATCGGTCTCAAATGAACAGTAGAGTTACCTAACACCCGCCTGTTCAGAATTATGTCATTTGTTTTGACAGCCAAGTTCCAGGAGGAACTGAATTGCGATGCCAGCAATATTTCATATAGATGAAAAATAAGAAAAAGGGACACGATAAGGTGGGAAAGTCATATAAATCTGGTGTCTGTCTTACTCACTTCCTGTAAATCTTATAGCTGGTATTCACATCATTAGTCTGTTTCACTTGTCACTCTTTGGGGTTCCCTGTTCTCTCTTTGCTTTTCACATTTTATCACTAAAATAGATCCTCGCTCAAATCTCCTCGACTCTCTGCCTTTTCCCCGTGTGCGTCAGGATGTTTTTGTCATCATGCTGTCCCTCCTCTGTCTTTTCATTTGCTTGCTCTCCCCCTCTTTCCTTTTATAGAAATCTTTTACCTGCGCCGTCCTTTCTATGTGTGGACAAATGCATATTTTAAGAATGTAAATCCAGGAGATTTTATTCACCTTACACGAGAACTGTTGCAAAGAGTACGACAGAGAGAATAATCAAAGTACTTCTGAAACAGTACATGAGAATGAGCTTATTTTTCTGGGCAGCACATCAAACACTTTGTGTGTGTGTGTGTGTGTGTGTGTGGAAAGGAAATGACAAAAGAGCAGAAAACATTCAGGTAAAGGATTGTAGGAGAGAAGTAGGACGACTCTTAACGAGGGAAATGAATCATTGAAAACTACCTTCACACACGCACACACACACACAGACAGAGAATCCTCCATCACTTGACTTGACAAATATGTATGGAAAAAAAAATCACTTAACAGACCCAGAATTACTTTAACTGTCATATATTTTTATATTCCCCATCATCTGCGATTCACCCTTTTATTAAACCTTGGCCTACTTAACACCAAGATTAATGTTAAATACATATTATTGGATTGAATTGTCCCTTCTCCCCTGGATATTTATGGTTGTCAGGGGAAACGTGGCTGTGTTTCAGAGCAGATACTTAAGTTTCAATTAAGTCATTCCACTGAATTACTGGATGATTTTTATCCAGTGATTGATTCAACAGTTTCTACTCTGGCATGTTTCTACGAGTGAAGACAGACAAAATGATTCTATAAAATGATATAGGACCAATACGAGTTCTGGTGGTACATTTATGTATGATAGGATGGATATGAAGGACCTAGAAGAAATCTGTAGGAGAAGCTCCTGTGATCCAATAAGTAAAGCCAACTTAGAATAGAAACTGTTCACAACTGTTTTAAAAACCCTACTGTCACTGCTCTCTCACTATTGATTTTAATAGGGGCTTACAGTTTGTAAAGTCAAGTTCAAACAGAGGTGTCTTTGATTTCATTGACTTTACTGTGTGTTTACAGCCTCACTCACTAATTTTCTATGGAGTGAAAATAGTCTCAAAAGATTCGCGCATGCGTAAACTACATTTCGTCCGTAACGTGAAATTTGTAGAAGAGTTTCGTCCATAACTTCAAATTCGCACACATCAGAGTTACAAGTGGACAAGGAGTTTTGAGACTAATTTCACGTCTCAAGATTCGTGTGTGCACGAGGCGTTTAAAGGCTGGTAGAATGCTGGGTCATCAGAGTGTTCTTATCACAATTCACTCTGGACTAGAAACGACCACTAGGATGCGCAAATCCGGACAGGAGAGGGGAAAGAAGACCGATGGCGGCGCATCTCGGTGGTCAACCTTCTATGGAGCGCCTCTGATGACATGGTCCAAAAAATAAATAAATCGTGGCCACAAAATACTACTTTGTGGGCACGAAATAGTATAACGTGCCCACAAAATACTTATTTGTGGCCATAAAATACTATTTCGAGGGCACGAAATAGGTATAACGTGTTTTTGCAATGCTGTGCT
>VUQR01019204.1:0-19145 GCA_015108515.1 Hemichromis elongatus
GCTATGCAGTGAGACCGTATTGCTGTCCCTCTGCATGTCGCTATTAAAATGTCGAACACTTTTACTATATGAACTAAATTTCCATATTTTAGCTGGTGTATATAATGCACAGGTTTTTTTTTTATCAACAACTGTGTGTATTCTTGTGCTGAGCGATCATAAAACTGCACTAGGTGAGGCACGCAGTTCTCCTGCCTCATGGCAGGGGGCGCTGGTGATCCCAGGGATTCTTATTACGACTCCTCGGCTGCAGAATAATAGAATTAGTGACACTGTCACTAATTCTATTATTCTGCAGCTGTCACTGTGACAGCAGTAAACAGTTAGCAAGTGAAGTGCAGCCATCCAGTTATTTTTTCCTGTTGCTTGGCCTTATTTTCAAAATGGAAGATTACATATCTAAACTGAAAGAATTTTCTTAACTGGACTTTCAATCGAAGCAGGACTTCATTTATAAGTAAAGGTATGACGATAACTTTTTTTAAGTTATTTTTTTCTATGCTAGTTTGTATATGTAAAGAATGCTGATATGAAATTTCAAACAAAACACGTTAACTGTTGCCAATGAAATGGTGAATAAGCTACTCTGTAGGGTTCATATGTTTGTAAATCTGACTGTGATGTTTTCTTTGTTGACTTTGCCTCACCAGCCATCAACCTCACCGCACGTCACTGATTACTCCCTACTATTGGATTCAACATGGTGCTGGAAACATCAGAGATTGTGCTTCATATAGACATGATAGCATCACACGGTCGCTGCAGATTTGTCAGCAGCACATCCGTGATGTGAAATCCTCCCCTCGACCACATGTCAAAAGGTGCTCTATTGGACTGAGATTTATTGACTGTACATTGAACTTGATGTCATGTTCAAGAAGCCAGTTTGATGAGATTTGAACTTTGCACTCATCATTTGGTGGCTGCTTCCAGCAGGCTAACATGCAATATAGCACTGTGGTCATAAAGGGATGGACATGGTCAGCAGCAATACTCAAGTAGGGGTTTAGATGATGCTCAGTTGGTACTAAGGGGCAAAAAATGTGTCAAGACAATACCCCTCAACCCCTTGTTACACCACCAGCAGCCTGAACTTTTGACATAAGGTAAGGCACCTGACATAAGACTTGTCAAACCAGGCAACTTTTTCCAATCAAGTTTTTTTAGGGCTATTTTTGTCTTTATTATGACAGGACAGTTGCAATTTGACAGGAAACCTGTGAGAGAGCAGGAGGGAAGACAAGAAGTAAATAGCCCATTGGACATTCCAACACAGGCCTCTACTATAGCCTTATGGCATATGTGTCACCTGTTCAATCCGCTGAGTTAAAGTGCCCCCTCCAGCTGTCCTGTTTTGGTGAACCTGAGTGAATTGGAGCCTTAGATTCCTGTTCCTACCTGACAGGAGTAGCACCCGCCCGTTGCGGTCTTCTACTGCTTTAGCCCATCTGCTTTAAGTATCAGTGTGCTTGTCTTGGTTGTAACAAGTGGTCCCATGACTACCTTTGGCCTCCCTATTAGCTTAAAGCAGTCTGGCCATTTTCCTCTGACCTCTGACATCAACAAGGCATTTTCACCCAGACAAGAGCAAGTCACTAGATATTTTCTCTTTTTCAGGCCATGTTCTGCAAACTCTTTGAGTTGGTTGTGTGGGAAAATTTCAATAGACTGAGGTCATCTGGCACCATCAACCGTGCCTGAAGTTTAAGAAACGCTGCAAATCAAATCATTTTAGATGCTCTTATATGTGAGCATTGTGCAAGTTGTGGATAAATTTCAGCACACAATAACGGCCCTTGATGTTCTTGATGTTCTGAGAACCCACAGATATAAAACCAAAAACTTGAAAGGCGGCAGCGAAGAAAAGATTACACCGACACACAGAGCCACAACTTAAATGTTGTTATTACTAATCTGCATCCTGTTGATGTGTGAATAATTTGTAGGTTGCTGTTAAGTGCGTAAGTGCTAAATGAATGACCCAATCTCCCCAATGAACCGTGATTACTTTAGATTAGAACCCCCACACATAGAACTGAGGACTCTTTCTGCCTAGGGGATGATGTGGGTGACGGGTAACAGACATCGAGTGCTAAAAATAGCGTTCACAGCTTTTAAATACTTAGGTTTATTTTGTGAAAAAAAAAAAAATCAAGCAGAAATCTTAACAGATGCTTTCTTTATGACTAAGTTGCAAATAAAGCATGATGTTCACGCTTCAGTGTCACATATATATACACTTCAGATTGACACCTGCCGCAGGTTTCTCCATGTTTCAGTCCCTGCACTGATTATTTGCACCTGAACTGAAATAACCCATCCAGCCAAATCCCACTCGGCGTGTGACAGGGAACATTTCCAGCAGCAAACAATTCCTTCATAATAAGTTTGGCCTTCAAGTGTCACAGAATTTAGAATGACTGCTTGAAACAAACAGCACCAGGATGTGTATAACCTGAAACTCAGCGCAGTCCAGTGCTGACTGTTTTTATTATGATTGTTTTAATAAGGTTTTTTTTTTCTTTTCTCACATGTACAGTCAGACACAAATGGTAATGTCATTGATTGAACGTAAGGTAACTATTTTTTTCCCCCTGTAACCATGGCAACCCGTTGAGCAAACGTGAACCGTTTCTCAGAGTTATTTCCAGGGACACTATGACTTTTTGCTGTAAACAGATATGATTTTGTTGACTTTTCGTAGCAAATCCTTTGTCCTTGGGTGATGCATACTTTTTCACAGTGTGTGTGTGTTTTGTATCCAACATTGTTTACATCAGTTTCTATCTTCTCCTCTTGCCCTGATATATATCCAGATAAAACACACAAACATGCAACATTTCATCTGTGTGCTTTAAATGCACTGCTTTGGTTCGGCATGCCAGAGTGTCACTTGTGGTGTGAACCTGCATGGGCTACTGCTAATATCTGTTTTGTTAAATCTATCTAATGGGTTGATTCTGCTTTTCCTGCACAATAGAAACAGCAAAACAGTATTCAGTGTGCCTGTGATGAATAATGCACCATATTTAAAGGAAAAAACAGTCAGCAGTAGATTAATCATCAGTGACACACTGCTTAGCAATGTTTCATTCTGCGTCTTTCAGGTACACACGCATAGTTTTGAAGCTGTACATTTCAGTGTGACTCCTCTTGCATTTGTAGATACCTAAACTAATTGTCTTGCTGGGACTGTGCAGTGCGGATGCTAGACTTCATCTGCAGTTATTTTGGATGCTTAGTGTGTCTGTTTGATAGTAGCTGTGTTCAGTGGCAGCTGGTGTATAAACTGGGGAGGATGAGCAGGGATGAATAGAACATCCTTCGAGAGTCTGTAGAAGCTTAATTCTCTGTCTTAACTAAAAGAAGAAATCCAGGAAAAAAATAAAAGTGAAATGTATGTCAACTTGTCTAATGTTCTCAGCAATAACAGTTAATTAACCACAAATTTCACTGCTTATTATATACAGGCTGCAGGAATCTAAGTTAGGTGGATGCGTGGAGGCAGACTATGGTATTACATGCATGTGCAACTTGTTGTTTTGCTTTCTATGAAAATGGATCAGCTGCTTATTTTCTATGTTATCTCACACTGTGTAATCCTGTACATTTTTAGTATAGTTAACCTTCTGTTATGTTTGTTCTTGCTTTTCAGAGAACCTTCTTATCATAAACTAGATGTGAATATATAGACAACATTTAACTGTTAATCTAACGGTTTTAAAGGCAGTGCCAAGTTTAAAGTTCTTCTTTCTGATCTCAACTGCAGCACGTTGTTGTTTTGTCAGGAGCAGAGTCTTAATTCAAAAGAGATGAGCAGCATTTGATGTGTGTGCTTGTTAGAAGGTAAAGCGCTATAGGAATGTTTTTAAAATATGTTAAATACTTAAAGCAAAACATCAGAAATGTTTCAAAGTGCTTGCCAACTTTCAATAGAAAACTCCACCTGATCTGAAGGCAATGCCGTGCTTAGGCTATTCAGTTTAATTAAATTTTATTTATATAGAGCCAAATCACAACAACAGTTGCCTCAAGAAGCTTTATATTCTAAAAACCCAAAGCAACAATAATATAAAGAATACCCCACCAATAATATGACCCCCCATGAGCAAGTTCTTTGGCAACAATAGGAAGGAAAAACTACCTTTTAACAGGAAGAAATCTCCAGCAGAACCAGGCTAAAACACTCAATGCCTCATGGGAATCCCTCAGCAGCCTAGAGAGGATCACTAGGGGATCAAAGTAGGGTAATAAAAGATTTGGATCATTTGTTAGCACCTAAAACAGCCAAAATTATTATTTTTTCCCCGAAATGCTTTGAACAGATTTTAAAAGACATAAACCACTGAATGGCCTTTTGAGCAACTGCTCATGTTAGGACTGCATTGACTTAGTATAAAAATCTAACCACTTCCATTGTAAGTGGCGCTTGCCTTGTATCCCAATGGAAGCAGTAGTGCGTCTTCATGTCACTGACAGGTCAGCAGCCTTTTCTGGTTGTTTGCACATGCACATTGTAGATAAAGCTCTCCAGTTTGAATGAAGCCTTGATGATAAGGTGAGCTCTCACTGGATCTGCTGTCATTGCTTTGCAATATGTTGGAAACAGAGCTAGCATTAGCAAGTAGATGAGCTTCGGTAATTTATCATGGTAATAGTTAGGTTTCCTCTTGCTAACCACTTTGGTGAACATGTGTGATATAGAGAGGACAGATTGTGAAAAAGATGTTAACAACTTTCAGTAATTTAGCAAGGAAAGCCTCGATGGTGGAGAGAAGATGTCAAGTCCAGTTAAATAAAACAGAGAAGTGGAACAGCTTAGAGAAACCACTTGTTAGACTGAAGAAAGTTTAGCTTTCATTAATATTTTAATTTCCCTGATCATATCACACACTGTTCAAGCCTTTTAATTCAACTGCCATTTGTTTGTTATGATATATTTTAATTTAAAAAAATCAAGATGTGTTTCGGAGATTATCATGAAATATTTTTTTTTAGATATATCATCCAGTCAACCTTAAACATTTGCAGCAATGTATTATTTATTATTAATGCATATCTGTGTAAGAGTTCCTGTTTTGTTTGATACCAGATGTGGACATTTAAGTTATTTAGATCTGTGCAAACTCCAATTTTTGCCTTATATACTGTATTTCCATGAATGTTTGCACAAATCTCTGCCTCTATTTATCACTTTCCTTGCGAAACATAAGCAAATAAGGGGAGGCTTAAAACATTTGCACACTATCTTGGGAGACAGGGCGGAAGTAAAGCATTTGTAAATCTAAAAGTTGTTGCTCAATTAAAAACGTGTTTTGCATGAAACCTTTTCATCTCATCAGAGAAAACTGCTGCACTACTTTGTCAGCACAAATATGTGCATTGTTGAGACTAAGCGTCATTTAGCATTTACTCCTCTGGGGCTTCTATGTTCAGAATCAGCACAAGTGATTTATTCTTATAGCCAGGGTCAGTCAAGTTTCTCAACCTGCATCAGGAGTTTATAGTTTGTGAAACTTTCAGCAAATGCAGGTGGTCATGAGCGGCACATCTGCCTGGCTGAATATGTTACACTGAACACAGAGGCTCAGATTCACTGGAGGTGTTCAAAGAGAATAATGCAGGCTGAAATGATCAGATCAGGATGCTGCTTTTGTAGAAGGCCTTATATGTGCCATTATTATTCACATCCCTGCTGTTTGCTGTATATGAGGAAATTGAATCCCAGGACAGCAAATTAAGATTTTATTTATTTATTTTTTGCACCGCTCACAGTCACGCATATCTAAAAAAATTAAATATATTACCTACTTGATATGTTATTTGTTTGAAAAGCCATGTAAACACAGAAAAGCTCATCTTAAAAACAACAACAAACTTTTTATAATGCCTGTGGTAAAAGGCTGCTATCAGTGAACCAACATCATCACATAGAGAGGCTAAAGAGAGGCTTGTTTAGTGATGCAGGGTGGTGTAGAGACTGGGTTTCTGTTGTAAAGCAAAACATTTTAGTATTTGTTATCAGGTTTAACAAACTAAGTGTTATTACTTTATCCATTCTCCTTTTTGCACTTATCTTATTGTGGTTGCAAAGGGCTTAAAATCTATCCCACCTGGCACTGGGTGAGAGGCTGTGGGATAGAAATCAGCTGCCAGTCCATTACAAGAGTAACCCAAACACAGACAACCATTCACTCTTCACTTAAGGCCCATTTAACGTAATCAATTATCCTAACATGGATTTCTTTGGATGTCAGGAGGAAGCACTGGAGCAAGCAGAGGAAGAACACAGACAGTCCCACTCTACATCCAACAAAAATCATTTTAGTAAACTGACTTGTAATGGGTTAAAAAGATAAGGATAAAAAGCATAGTCGTTCATTTGTACTATCAAATGAAAGCGCTTTGACACTGCTTAGCTTGGGTTGATTGTGTGCTACGGCACTAAGTTATGCATCAGCAACGATGGGTCTTTGGTTACCTATGAGAACAAGAGAGCTGGGTATTTAACCAAACTAGAGTTGTATTCCATTAAATAGCAAACAGAAGCAGATTCTCAGTGCATCTCAGACATCATTGCAGAGGCAATGAGACGAAAGAGAATGATGACAGAGGAAACTAAGAGTGAAACAGAGAGAGATACCAATGGGGGTTTTACCAACATTGTAAACTTAGTTGTCTTTGATTTTAACCTATTTATTCCCCTTTAACAGAGGTTCAGGCTAGAGATTGCACCTGCTTCCAGCAACACTTAATGTTGGGGATAGCTGGGGATATAGACTAATTCTTGCACTGGTCTCTTATATTTTGGTAAACTATCCAGATAAACTGTTGAAACAGTATGGAACATGGTCCATGAGTTTACTTATCCAAGTTGGGTTGTAATCAACTTTTCAGACTGATGGCAGACTGTCTCTAGCAGACTGTAGAAGTGAGTGTGCAGCTGCAAGCAGCCAAAGTTCAGGACTGCTGCACTCAAGGTCAAGAATCAAGGTCAAGTTGCTAAACAGCCACTGATTAGACCTTTAACAGCATCCACTGAAACTGGCAACTAACAAGACCCAGACTAACCGTGCCCTGCATGAGGCTTGTTATTTGCCAGTGTGTCTGCAGGAGACATGAGTAACAGATCTTGATCTTCATGTCTCCACAAAAGCAAGTTGTTGTCCATTTCTTTTAGCAGCTGTTTAAGCTAAGGAAGTAAACTGGAACTGTGTCACTATTAGAATTGTAATATGACTGTTTATTGTTTCTAGTCTCTTACTGACCATTGAACTATAAACAAGGAATCACATTTTAACCACTCATTCAAACAGCACTTTATTATATACACTTCATATAGCTCACACACACAAGAAATATAAAATGTGTAGTTAAACTAACGTGTGTGTGTCTTTGGACTCCCCACATGGGAGTACCCACACAACCACAGGCAGACCAGACAAACACAGAAGGATCGAGGCAATCAGGATACTTCTGTGAGTCCTGACCACGGCAGCACCATGCTGTCTGATTGCTGGTTTGTGTTAAAAATGATGATTGTGTGTGTTTGTTGCTTATGCAGTTTAGAGACTTGTCCATCAGTGCAGTGTCCATCATAACTTAAGTCACACCAGAACTTTGTTTTTCCAAAGAGGCAACTTTTACAGTTTTATCTTACTTACATTACAGGTAAAAGCAAATGCATGAAAATGTGCTACACTTTAGATCTTCATTCAAATATACTTTGATTATATCTGATAGAGTATAAGTAAATGTTAACAACAACTACTGTTGCTGGTATATGGTTATGAACAGATGTCCACAAAATACCTTCCATGTACTAAGACTAGTAATATCAAGCCTTTTTTACCTAAACAACACTTTATTTAACTGTTCATGGTTGTATAAAATTACATCTAATCACTGCTTTCGTGAATGTAATGTATTTGTCACATTACTGGGTCTGCAGCCTAGTATTTGTATTTCTGACTTTGTGATTGTGTTATTTGATTATTGTTGATTCATGGTTTTGGTTCTCAGTGATCCTAGCTGTGTTATCTCTCCCTGTGTTGCTGCTTTCTGTGTTAGTTCCACGTTTCTAGGTTCTTCGTGTCTTAGTTCTCATGTTCTGGCTCCAGTCTGTTTACAAACAATACTCCCCAGTTACTGTGTTAAGTTTGTGTGTCCTGAGTCTGAGTTTGGGTTTGTTTCCTGTTTTATTTTGATAGTCCTTGTCCCACGTCAGTGCGTCTAGTTTTGCTTTCCCTCATTATGTCTGATTAGTCCCAGCTGTTCCGACCTGTTCCCGTCCTCTCGCATTCCTGTCTGTGCATTTTAGTTCTCAGTCTTCCCCTGCTTGTTGTTACGTTGTACACCCTCTCCATACTGTGTTTTTTCCTATCGTGTTCCTGAGAGTATTCGAGCTCAGGGGGGTCCAGCTCCAGGCCTAAAGGGGCGGTGTCTTGCAGGTTTTGGATAACCCTCTGGGTCAACACACCTGAATCAAATTATTATTTCATTACCAAGCCTCTGGAGAACTTCAAGACATGTTGAGGAGATAATTTAGCCATTTAAAGGAGCATTGTTGGATCAAGGACATGTCTAAAACCTGCAGCACACTTGAGTCCTAGATTGGGACACCCCCGGTCTAGTCCAAGTCGCTCGAGTTTCTTAGTCTCTAGGTTCCAGTGTCTGGTTTAGTTTCTAGTTTCACGTTTGAGGTTTTGTTTTGTTTTTAAAGTCTATTTCTAATGAATAGTTTTTGCAAGCAATAAAGCTGCACTTTAAGTTTAACCTTCTGTTTCTGAGTCCTGCATTTGGGTCCTTCAGCTTGCCTGCCACACAGCACACACCATGACAGATTTAGACCATTACCCTTTTTTTGTATAGTACTCAGGATCATGACATGAAAGTAGTCAGCTTAGCAGGCTAACAAGAACTAAAACATGTAAGGTTGTAAAATCAGGAAAATATTATTTTGATTCAGTTTCAATCTAATCAATAAAGAAATAGCAGAAAATTCTTAAAGACAAAGTGTCTTTTGCTAGAAAGTCTAGCTAGGAAGTGTGAAGACGTACCTCAAACTAACATCAGTGTAACATCTGCAACATGCTATGGTTATGGTTAAACAGTTAAGGCGAGACTCATGATGGTGAAATATCACCAAAAAGTTAAGCTGTATTGATATTTACCAGAAGTCCCAGGTGGCCCAGAAAGGTCAAACACACTGGAACCTAAAAACTCAACAATAAACTGAAAAGTATTACAAGCACACACAAAAAAATGCAATTGGAGAAAGAATGACATGACGGACTAGCTGTGGAAGTGACACGCTAACAGTAAACAGCTAATAGCAAACATGTATCTACAGTATTATTTGAATCATGTGATTAAAACACACGTTACCTGCATATCTCAGACCTGCATTACTCTGAATGCCGGTCTGCTTGATTTGGAAATCCAAAATCTAGGCTTGGGCCACTAGTTCACCTTACTGAACCTGTGGCCTGATCCAAACACTACTGCAGCCTACACATAACACAAAATTTAGCATGCGGCTATCCTTCTTTTACATTTCTAAATAAATCTCAGCGCTCCCTTCAAACATCATTATGCATTATGGAGGACTTCTGTTGGTGCTCTTTATGTGAGATTACAAGAACACCCGATCTTTTTGTTCTCAGACTGGTCTTTATCTTTCTCAAGATTAATCCGGCTGACTCATGAATTAGGACAATGAATACAAGATGAGCACATTAATACGAAATGATTAAGTTGTGTTTTTTTTTAACTGATTGAAGATGTCCCTCAAGGAAACTCCTCGAAGGTCATGCTTTTAGAAATATAACAAATTGTCACAGGTAGTTTGTAGAAAACATAAAATGCTGTCCTCTTAATGTCCAACTTGTCCTCTGCAACCTCTCAGCTCGGTGACTTTCCAATTCACTCTCACTGCCTGGACCTATTTTTCATCTTCATCTCACGGATGTAGCATCAAAGCTACTTTTTCTGTGTCCATTAAGCTTTTAATGCAAAGGAAACAATCCATTCTCTCCCAGCGACGTCTCCCCCTCTTTCACCGTGCATTTCCTCTGACCCTTTTCTGCTCGACCACTCTCCCACTGTGATTTTCTGAGTTGAAAGGTGCGGACTTAACAGGCTCTTGGTAGAGCCAAAAAAGGGGTCATTGGATTTGACATCTTGCTCATGATAAAAGAGAAGTACTTCTCTAGTAGTGGGCAGGATTTGATTTACAAAAACCTGCAGCTCTGTGGGGGATTTTGTTGCTTTTAAAGAGCGCCGGGCAAGATTCGTTTGTGCTATGAAAGGATAAAAGAGAAAGCAAAGGGGGCTGTCTTTAACCCAAGGTTTTGCAACATTGTGCTAATCCCTGTAAAAAGCCAATCTATCCAAATCAGCAATCAGCAAACATTGTTGTTGACATTACAAATAACACATTAAATCAGCTTGTTAACAAAGAGTAAAACACAGAAAAATGGTTCTGTCTTTTTTTAGCAGTTACATTTGTGATAATGTGAGCCTTTCATTGAAGAATAAATGTAATAGTGTGTCTGTGTGTGTGTGTGTTTTTTTTTAATTCACAAAGAGGTGACAAATCCGTTTTTCAAAATTCCGCTGAAAACACAATGTTGCAGTGCAGTAAACATACAGATCCTCAAGTGAAAGCGTAATTACGACAAATAATGTGCAATCATGCCAAGCTCCCCTCTCGCTCTGCCTCTCTTTCTGCGTCTCCCCCCTTAAAACCATCCTAAATCAGTTTTGTATGAATGTGTAATTATTTTTGCTGCATAGAGGAAAAACAACAACAAAAAATAAAAACCCAAAACAATTGGCATCCTGCAATTTCCATCCTTGTTGGCGGCAGTGTACATCTGAAGGCGGGGTTTGTTTCAGCAAACAATATTGTTGCCAAACATCCCCCCACCTCCCCCAAAAAAAAATGCTGGTTCTTTGTTTCTTCTCCTCTGTGCTGACATCTGTGGGTGTCCACCGCCTAAGTTAGCAAAAACAATTGGGGTCGAATGAGGGTGACAGATAATAAAATGGGATTTTTGTTGGACAAAAAGGTGACCGTGCGTATTGCCATGCAACGGCGGACAATTGATTTGGAATAATTCCAGCCTTCATAGTGCTGCGATGGTTGTTGTGGGTGTTTAATATTGGGGGAAAAAAAAATCTCTGTGGACTTCAGTTGAAGCTGAAACACGGGAGAGGAGGAAATGGTGCATTTTAGCAGCAGAATACAGTACGCCGGGCCATTGTGTAGCTCTGAGCACTTTAACACACATCATCCAACCATCAGCGGCAGTTGGTGGCGATTTTCAATAAAGTGCACATCAAAGGCTTGCTGATAAGACACGGGCAACATGTCAGACGGAAATCTCTAACGGCAATTACTTATCGAGACAAGATCTGTCAGTGTCCTGGAGAGATGTGACGGGGGAAAAAAAACGAAACACGGAACCGGTATGAATCAAATATAATCGAATGAAATCCTGTCACTGGAAGTGCACATTCTCATCAATCTCATAACGTGGAAACTACAATGGAGACGGAGAAGAAGCATTCCCGTGCGATCTGCTCTGCAATGTATAAAGAATACAAACTACACACGTGGTGTGGTATCATCTGTGTTTTTATGTCACATTTCCACTTCAGTGTTTCTCGTTGACGGTTATTACCCACAACATCATGGTCCATAAATAACATCTACATACACTCATCGGCCACTTTGTTAGGTGCATCTGTTCAACTGCTCATTAACGCAGTTATCTAATCAGCTAAAAACAGCAGCAACTTGATGCATTTGCTTGCAGACGTGGTCAAGATGATCTGCTGGAGTTCAAACTGAGCATCAGAATGGCGATTTACGTGACACTGAATGTGGCACAGTTGTTGATGCCAGAAATGCTGGTCTGCATCTTTTATATACTGCTGAGCAACTGGGATTTTCCCACTCAACCATCTGTTGTTGATGTCAGAGGTCAGAGGAGAACGGCCAGACTTCTTTGAGCTGATAGGAGGGTAAGAGTAACTCAGTAACTCATTTAACTTTTTAGGTAAATGGGCTAAAGCAGAAGAAGACCACAGTGTGTGCCTCTTCTGTCAGGTGACAACAGGAATCTGGAGCGACAGTTCAAATCAAAAATTGGACAAAACAAGACTGGAAAATGTTGCCTTGTCGGTGTGAAAGCATAGATCCATCCAGGCTGGTATCAGCAGTTGAAGCTGCTATGACCACAGTCTTCCCATCTTTTGGTGGCACAAATCTGAAATCATCTCAAACTGGTTTCTTAAACATAACAATGAGCTCACTGTACACAAACTATCTCCACAGTCACCAGATGTCAAGGAATGTTCCCAACACACTGTTGAATCTGTGCCATGAAGAATTAGTCAGGTTCAAAGGCCAGAGGGGTCCAACCCAGTACTGCGAGATGTTAGGTACACCTTGCAGTACTGGGTTACAGTAGCTAGTGAGTTTACATAGGAATATTCTATAAACTGTAACCTGATAATTATTAATATTCAACTGATTAAAAAGGCAGTTGATTTTTCTTTTAAATATAGCACCAACTCAGCAAACAGTCACCTCAGTTTTGTAAGATAAAGACCCTTTAATACGAGATATAGTTCCAGTCAGTCAAATGAGCTCCTATTACAGGTGACCTATAATCACTATCAACCTTTTTAAGATGTGGTTATGAGCGCTGGACATAAGCGGATACAACTTGGTGAGAACAAATGCAAAATGTTTAATAATGAATCCATGATCATGTTTTTTCCCGTTTAACATCAATAAACACATTTGTCCTCGATTTAGTTATTATTGAATCTGTTTTCTTCAGCTTACCGAATCCCACTTAACCCACAATGTTGATCTCACGGCTGCCATGTAGCTCCACCACACTTGCACTGGATCGATCCTCAATTTCAGCATCTTCCTTCTGACTGGCAGTTTCAGGCCTCCAAGGTGCAAAACAAAGCAATAGAGGAAAACTTTTTACTTTTTTTTTTTAAATTAAACTAAAGAAACTATTGGAGAATTGGAAAAAAAATTGTGTAACCTGTGCACTGTGTGTTAGGAACTGTATGCCGTTTTAAGATTTTTCACATCTTTTTTTTCTTTATTATTGTGAAAGGCTGCTGTTTTGTTTCCTGGCTTTCATACTTCACTGTCTGCTCTCCTTGAGTATCATAAAAGATCCTCTGATTCTGTGGAGACAGCTCTTTTATTAAGAAAACAGACATATTCAGGCATAGGTAATGCCTTTCTTTTTTTTCTGCAACTCCAGAAATCCATTTGATAACATATTAGATGCCTCCTCACCTCGCAGGCTTGCATATTAATATTTTATCGCAATGAATAAAATCAGCATGTCCTTGTATTGGTGAATCATCTTTGCTTTCAAGATGACATCAGCACACGTTAAATGCCATCAGCGCTAATGCAATGCAACACATTTCATGCCATCTGAAAAAAACATCTCCCTTAATAATATGTTATTAATAGGAGTATATGTGACAGGCAGTGTACGCACATGCATAGCCTAACACCACATGCCCACATGCACGTGCACAGGCCATCTGGCAATCCTGGCAAATGTCAAAAGGCTTGCTCTGGACCCTGGCTTGCTGAAAAGCTCTTGGCAAACAGAAAAATAGTCAAATATTTGTGAAAGAATATGAAAGCTGCAGGGTACAGTCGTTTCACTGGGTACAACTTCATGAAATGGGCTAATAAAACGCAGCTTATATGCTAATAATCAATGATTAAGTGGTGACTTTTGGAGTACACAAATAGGAAATGGTGGCACTGGCCCTCATTAAAATGCATCAGCTCTAAGTGAGATGAACATTTTAGAGGTCACCCAAGTGCACCAGTTTGTTTGGCTTAAAAAAAATTAAAAATAAAATAAAACAGGATCCAGTTAAATGGCTTGAGTGCTGTATATTTATTATTCTTATCGTGGTTTCAGCTAATAAATAAGCTTTTCCAAACCTAAATTAAAAACTTTTTTTTTTTGCTTTGCTTTTGTTGATTAATTTACTCTGCTGCACTTTTTTCTTTGTATTTCATTAATATTGGCGATTATTTATCTCTTTGTTAATTGCTGCCATTTTTTTGTGACAAATTTCTTTATGAGTTTATTTTTTTGTCTGTGATTAATTGGTCCATTTATATTTTTTGTATTTCACTATAGTTTTTACTACTATTTATTTGGCACCTTGTCAGGTGAGTCTTTGCAGGGTGGTTAAAAACCCCTTTTTGAAATAAATAATGCTGGTACCAGAGGAGAGAAGGGCTTATGCTGACCTAATTCACAAGACTTCC
Organism: Hemichromis elongatus; assembly: GCA_015108515.1. NCBI lineage: Eukaryota > Metazoa > Chordata > Actinopteri > Cichliformes > Cichlidae > Hemichromis > Hemichromis elongatus. The sequence goes on from VUQR01019204.1 coordinate 14,342, forward strand.
TGTTTACTTTTTTATTTGGTTGATGATGCAGCTAAGAAATACGCTTTTTGATTTTCCTCACGTCGCCGTACACAAACACGCTCAAAGTAATTCGCACCAGTTGTCCAGATCAGCAAATGTACATAGCCAGGTGGTCAACAGATCCTTACTCCAAACTCATTAAAAACCGACAATAGTCAGGACACGTAGATGTCACATTTGAAAGCACTGGCTATCTCGTTAGCACTTTTCAACATACAGGGTCAAAAAGGATTCCACCGAATTCCCCCAGTGTTTGAAATAAATGCCATTAGACGGCTGTCAAATGTGCCCTGTTGGTCTTATGGAAAGATGATGATTAAAAAGAAAAAAAGAAAGAAAAGAAAAAAACCCAGCAACAGTGGTCGGCTTATAACAGCATGGGGTACAAGGCATTGTGCTAATTACGCTTCATCGCTACCTCACTCCTCTGTCCTCCAATCAAAACCTACAAACTGATCAAGGTCAACCATAAATGAGGCTGTTCCAATCCTCTAAATACGTCTCAGAGAAGATGAGGAATATTTACAGTTATAGCGTCATAAAAACTGGTTTGTACCTGACCCCTTAACGACCACTCAGTCACTCTAATTACTGATCCGGTGAGACAGTAAAGCGGCAGCTTCAGTGGATATCAGTTCACCAAACAACTAATGAACGTGGTCAAAATCCAGTTTACTCATTTCTTTCTCAGCGTCATTTGCTTTACTCGTGCAAAACACTTTTGGGACTTCATAAACATCAAACTTTGTATTTACTTTAACACATTAAAAGCAGATAAAGCTACATCTCCACCAGCAGTTAAGATACTTTAAAGCCTGATGAGACATTTAAACTGAGAAAAAAATAAACAAAAATCACATTAAATCTTCACACCCAGTTTGCCTTTTAGTAGCAGCCATGACTGTTTTCTGATGAACTGAGGCTTATTTAGGCCTGCCCCGAAGAGTTTGTTTGACAAAAGCTAACATAACAAGATGAGTCCATGCATCAGGCATGACTCTCATTCTCACTGCAGTATTCCCAGGGTGAGGTTCTGCACACTCGGACATACACAGGTGCAAGTGTGTGCACACCTATGTGCATCTCTCAGTAATACAAATAGTCCCAGTGCTCCACATGATGATAGTTAGACAAGCAGGCCAGTCAAATGGAAGGACAGAAGAAAAGGACAGCTTGAACACAAAGAAGTATGATAAAGAGGAAACAGACTCTTACCACAAGCAGAGGTAAAAACTACATCACTGTATGGAGGCCAGGAGAGGTCAAACCGACTGCAGCTACTTAAGAAAATGCCTGCAGATAGAAAAAAGCTGCTAAATCAAACAAAACACAATGGAAGTATATATATATATATATATATGAATTGACATCAGTTGAATGAATATATCTTTATTTATATAGCATCAGATACTTTTAGCAGTCCCCTCGAGGAAGTGTATAAGCACTTGGCAGTGGGAAGGAAAAACTCAATTTTAACATGAAGAAACCTGCGCAGAACCAGGCTGAGGGAGGGACAGCCATCTGTTAAGGGTTAAGGGTGAGCAGAGGGAGGCAGGAGAAAAGACCCGTGTTTAGGATGGAGTCAAATTCCTAGTCTGTTGGAGTCCACTCCTCTAGTTTTAAAGAGATATATATGTTGTATGAATTTTAAATGGGCTAATCCATCTCTTTATGTGTGAACAATAATATTGCAACCATAATGTTATTGATTATATTCTAAGGGCTACCTATACAGATGCATGTAATGGTTCCAATGTGATTTTTCACACACCATTTACACTGACAGATATAATATGAAATTCTAAAAATACTTTAATAAATTGAATCAGAAGTGGGCGTGCTTAGGTTCCCCACGGCCGATTAATAAGAGATCAAAACAAATGTCCCTGTTCCTGCATTCACATGTACAAAAGTAATTATTGGAGCTTCTACAGATCTGCTCCTCATAATAGAGGCAGTCAGGAAATCTAGTGTACCTCCTGTGGAGTCACTTGAAAACTTGCAAACTGTAACTGCCATCCTGATAACACATATTAAAGAGTTTTCACCGCTGGTTTACCACCAGCAGTGTGGAAAAATTAATGGATGTAAAGTGGAGATGTGTCTATTTGAGACTGTTAAACAAGCACAGACGAGCAAGTCCGACATAAGGACGACTTATCAGAGGAAAGTAATTATTCTCTCATTATTCTCAGTTTTCAGATGTGAAAATTGTATATGATAACTTGCCAAACATTCGCTCCTGAAAGCAAGGGATCCAGCAGAGATGTTATGACGATTTGCAGTAGAGTGTTGACATGGCTGAAAATTGATTAGAAATCCCAAAGTTTCAACACTTTAAGTTTGAAGAGGAACGAAAACAAAGAGAAAGAGAGAGAGAGCAAGAAAAGCACAATAGCTCCTCTGTCCTCCCGGTGAGCCAGACAAATTGATTTTATTATTCCTGGCTGTTGGCAGCTACTATAATATAATACTCAAAACCAAAATAACGCCATAGGAGCAGCGGGAGTTTATGCATCATAGGAAGATACTTGATGGTTATCATTTTGAGAAGAAAACATCCAACAAATTACTGTTAAGTCCTAGTTGTCCCACCACCTGGTTTCTGTGTACAATGGTCTAATCAAGACAAAAGACAGTCGTGTTCAGTTGACTGTTTCTTAAAACAGAAAGAGAAGCATTTAATATTAATAATAAAATAACAATAGGTAATGTGACAGAAACATAAAGTTATTCCAGTCCCATTAACACATAGACGTTCATGAAATTGGTGTTACCTTTCAACTTTCTCAATTACTCGAAGGTGACAATAATTCTGTTATATTTGCTGGGATTTGTCACATTAACAGCAATGCTGAATGTAAACTGTATTTCGGTAGTGTAGAAGCTGAAGGTGTTACATTTTTAAAACAAACTCCAAGAGTCATTTAGCTATCAAATCAAAGTGAACTGAAGAGACTTAAAGCTACAGAGGTGTCAAAGAGCTCAACATTAACGTGTTTTAGGTTGGTAGCACTACAGACTGCTCCAGATTTTAAGCCGTCGACTTTATGGCTGCTGCAACATTTGTTTTTGTTTTGGGTTTTTTTGTGCAGTCAGAAGTGATCATATTTAAATATATATATATATTTTTATATTTTATATTAAGATTTGTGTTTCTGTGAAACCGTTTACACTTTTAGCTAACTAGCTTACAGTAAGGTAGTGTGAGGGATCATACCAAAGATACTGCTCCACTTTAAAACACGATTTAATAAACAGGCTTCATTTTTGACCTGAAATGAGTGACTGAGCCCATAAACATATTTCAACACAGAAAGCTGTTTTCTCACAGACTGCCATAAAAACATTTTGGAACCACAGCTGTTGTCATCTGGTGGCCTTTGGATGGAAAAGGGAACTTCTGAACCGAGATCATTTTTTGTTTTATACCATCTGTGTTTTTTAGTGACTTGGATGATTAAATAAAGCTTGACTTTCTATCTTATGGTACAAATTGGTTTTAAGCTAATGTACAATTTAGCCGTTGTATCTTCACATTGTGCTGATGGCTTTAGCTCCTTGTGTGGAGTGCTAATTTATCAGCTAATATGGGTGAGTTTGGTTGCATGGCAGACACAGTTACCTGCTATAATTGCTTCTATGTAATACAACAGTAAACTTTTACTTTTCAAAATTAAAAATTTCACTCATAAAAACTAGTCCACAAGTATTTGGACAGTCTGTTACACAGCAGGTCATAACATGTATTTGTTCATCTCAATCAGAACGCTTCAAAATGAAAAGAAGAGAAGAAGTCTACTTCAATGACTCAAAATCCTAGAAGTGAAGTATTTAAGCAATTCTAATCTGCAGCTCAATCAAAGCCTGTAACTTTAAGCCAACGTCAAACAAATGCTTTACAGAAGACCAAATCACCCACCAGAAACCAAAACAGTTTTTATACAAGCCTGTAAACATGGCTGCAAAGTTAGAAAAATGTATATTTTATTATAGTGTTCTGGGGAGATTGACTTACCTATGATACCAACCTCTAGTGGCCACTAGATCACTTGTGTACTGCAAAATTCAATTTCTGTTAAATTTATTTAGAGAGTCAGGTACTTTGAGCTGCTCCCTTATTTCCCAGGGGTTAGAGTTTTTATGCCAAATTCCCTTCCTGATGGAATGCTCCCATTTATATGGAAGCCCGTTTCGCCACAAAAAAAAAAAAAAAAGGATCCATAACTTGAAATTTCGAGTTATTTTCTCAAAATTTTGACTTATGAACTCGAAATTTCGAGTTATTTTATCGAAATTTTGACTCATCAACTCGAAATTTCGACTTATTAAATCCAATTTTTTTTAGCACTGCCAATCAGCGATTTACGTGAATGACGTCATTTCCTTGTTACACTGACGCTGAAGCCCTCGGCTACAAATGCTACAGCTAAGCTACTGGTATTACATCCAGTCATGAATGCACAGATTGCTGACTGTTTTCAGCGTGGCTTCACGAATGATGAAATCCTTGTGTTATTAGCTGAATCCCATGGTTTTACTATCAGCAAACATACTCGCGAAAGCACCAATTTGTTACACCGGTTTTGAGTGCGCGTTCCTCTGCGCCATATACTTCCGGGTAACAAGAAAGTGACCTCATTCACGTATATTAGTGATTGGAAGAGCTAACTCTAAATTTCGAGTTATGTTTCTCCAAAATTTTGAGTTACTTTTCTCAAAATTTCGAGTTAATAAGTCGAAATTTTGAGTTATTTTCTTGAAATTTCGACTTATTAACTCG
>VUQR01019210.1:0-31129 GCA_015108515.1 Hemichromis elongatus
CAGAAATGAAAATGAGCAAGAAAAAGAGGGATATAGAAAGCGACAAAAGTTATCCAAGCAAGGCGAGGAAAACGCTGTCGTGTGCAAGCATTGCAAGATGGAGCTCGCGTACCATAACAGCACCTCTTCGATGCTGCAGCACCTCTCAAGAAAGCATCTGACTGAAGGCATGTACTAACATACTTGTTAGTTCTGAATGTAAAGTTGCGCATTGAAAAGACAGTTAAAGGCACAATTTAATGCACTTTTTTATACTGAGAATAATAAATGCTTATTTTTTTATTCTAAGATTATTTTTATTTATTTTATTTAACTTCATTTCAGGAATGTTAAGTTGAAAGTAATATTTGTTTTTTATCTCAAGTGTTGAGGTGGAAGTAATTTTAGTTCTTGTTTTTGTAAAGAAACACAATATTTTTTTCCATATACAAATACATTAAAATGTATGTTATACTTAACAATAAAAAGTTTTCATTCATAAGAAGTCTGTCTTTTTTTATATTGTATATAATTAAACCTTAATTTAGCAAAAGTATGCCTTATTCGATTACTCGATTAATCGATCGAGATATTCGATAGAATACTCGATTACAAAAATATTCGACAGCTGCAGCCCTAGTTTACATACTCCACCTAAAATAGGCACACTTACTGAATCTTCTCCTATGCTGTCAGTCACCAGCGGGGCAGTGAGTAAGCTGACCATGCCCATCGGTACCCCAGAGTCATTCTGCAAACAACAGATGGGTGACGTTAAAAATCAAGTCTGACAGACGAGAATAACAGAAAAAAATTTATCAAAATCAATCCCGAAAAATATATGAACAGCAGGGACTCGCCTCCATGTTGTCATCAAGGACATCCAAAAAGCCATCGTCTTCATCCTCATTTGATGAGGTGAGGGAGGAACGTCTCAGAAACATGGGGCTGGAGTCATGAAAGTCAAGCTGCTGCACCGGAGGAGGTGACAAAAGCTGTGTATGAAAAACAGAAGAAAAAAAAAAGACAATCAGCATCTTTGTAGAAGCAGATTATCTCCTTTTTAACTTGCACAGACAGATTGTTCGCATACCATGAGGGCTGGTGCGGAGCTGGGACGGCAGGCAAAGGAATCCTTTGACTGCCCGTTGTTAAAAGAACGCCCACGACACCGTGACGCAGGTTTGGTTGGTTTCTTGAATTCGAAGCTTTCCTGAAAGAAAAATAAATAAACCAAGGCATTTTAAACAAGCAATACCAACACCTAATTTTGACAGATTAAAAAAAAAATGCACTTGCTAACGTCACTAATAGTATTCTAATAACTTTCACTGATATAAACTGCAAATGTTCTGTTTTTTACCCAAATGATGAAATGCCATCTCCATGGCAATAAAGGTTTGTTTAGCATTAGCTAAGGCAGTGAGACATGAGTGAATGCTTTTGGTTTAACTGTCCAACTAACCTCTGGCATGTTCTCCTTATTCTCATGCTGAGATGTAGTTACTTGGGAAGGTTGCTGACCAAATACTCCATAGCGGTTTGAATCATTTTGCTGTCCCTTTAGAGCTGGACTGAAACCCATGAGCTGGAGCTGAGGGGGATAAAAGGCAAACAGTTAGCAAAGCATTTAGGCTTTTCCTCCACTGTTGTTTGTTTAAGTTATGTTTTATTGTCAACTCCTCTTTAAGATTAAATGCTATTCAACTACAACAGGCCCTATTATCTGTTATCCCCAAAGATAACAGATAACATGCATATGCAAAATACACAAGGTTGTAAAATACTTACAGGCAATGAGTTGATTCTTCGAATTGGCATTCTCCTATAATCAACAGATAGCAGAGAAAAGAATTGCAGTCAATAAAAAAAACCATCATAATCGGTAGATAAGCTTTTTTTGGCTTGGAAAGTAAACTGCAATGTTGCTTTTATGGGGGAAATAATATCATGTACAAAACTTACTCATTGACAACTCTGCTTGACTCTTGAATGGCTTTTTCAAATCTGTAACAGAACGAAGAGAAGAGTAAGGAATGGTTCAAAAATTACAAAAACTAAAATATTCTTGCAATAAGATCTGCTAAGAAAAGAGACTAGGAAGGCCTCAACTGTCAGTCGAAACGCTGCATGCTCATAAACGACAAAGAATCTGGAATTCTATTGAGACACTAAGAGGAACGGTTGGACTTGGTTGGGTGAATGCATGGAAGCAAGATGTACTCTTTGCATTGGGAGTACTGCCCACCTGTATGCTAAATAAGTGGGGCTGAGAGCTCAGGGGGTGGGAGGGAGGTCAGGGGAAGGGATGCGGAAATCAGCTAATCTACCATATGCCTGCTGGAGCTAATGCTGCCAAGCCCCGTTTCTGCAAGAGCTCTTTTGTTTGTTGAGGGGGGAGCGTGTCCCATTCAGTGCAGACCACAAGAGGGGAGGGCAGCTGTTCTCTGGGGGTGCCCTGATTTCAATAGTTGACGCAAAGAAACTCCATCCCTCCTTTCCCTACTGAAAAAAGGCTGCAGTGGAAGAGTGTGCCAAAGCTCAGAGGGGGTAGGTTATCAAACCAGAGCATGCACGCCACATCCTCCCCCATCGTGGAAAACTCCTAGCAACCTAACAGCTGTAAAAGGAGGTGAATAAGGTCTTGAGCACCAACTGCTGCAAAAGAACTCGCATCAGACCTCGGCAGATGTCTGCAGGGCAAAGACTCACCCAACTGAGAATAAGAAAAAGGGCCACCCAAGATTAGGCAGCTGAGCGTATGCAAACAAACGGATCAAGATAACACAACTAAGCACAAGTGCTGCAATAATATCAGTGAGTAGCACTAGGGTTTCCAGCTGATTTTACAGAGCATATTGTCCCAGTTGTATTACTTCCCACCTACAAAGTTACCATATTTAACTATTAAGTTCATTCCATAATATGTCACACTACATTGATTTAGAAAGTAAAGCTCACATGGTGTGTCAGCTAATCTGCTTTGTCTAAGAAAAAGGAATGAGGCCATCGTCTTAAAGTCAACGGCAGAAATTATAATCCTTCAGAAGGGAAATGGTGCTTAGCTCTGCTGAACCCAAGCGCTGGGGTGGGGGTGGAGGGTCAGCTAAAGGGGCAGAGGGGTGAGGAGATACACAATGCTCAAAAGCTGATAACAGTAGTCAGAAGGAGGATAGTGTAACTTACGTATCATCCACTTCGATGGCATCCAGTGGGCTGGGGAGATCCATGCCCAAGCCTGAAGGAAAACATGTGTGTTACTAATAGATGATACTGATCTGGCACATATATACACACACATTTCTCATATTTCAGTGCATAGGCGAGCTGTCTGGCAGATTAAGGACTTTACATTATAAGACTGGAATTTCAAATAAATCAAAAAGAGAATAAATAAAGATGATACTTGATATATGTGAGCTGTAAGTGGCAACTTACTATATATAAAAAAAATATTGTAGCTAAAATACATAATTCAATATTACATTTTTCATAATAAAATTCAGTGCATGAACATTTAGGCTTCTAGCATCACTAAGCACAGACAATAGCTTGAACGGGGTCTCACCAGCATCAGATGAGACGTCAGAGGCAAAGGAGGGAACCTTCTCGAGGGGTGCATGCTTTCTCCTTTTCGGGGTATCACATTGGCTGCACAACAAAGAAAGAGACACGCAAAGACCAATTCTTATTGAGCATAGCAAAAAAAACAGGTCAAAAGGAATAAACAAATGACAGGGTAGTTAAGGATTTAAAAACAGGAACTGCAATTACATGAGAATAAGTAAATAAAAATGTCTTAGTAGTACCTTCCGAGTCCAGCTAAATTGTTCATGTCCATGGCCAAATTGGTGACAGGAGACAGCACAGCCTTGGGTCCAGGGGAAAACAGATTCCTGCAGTGCGGGGTCTTAGTGCTGTGCTCAGGCAGAGAGAGCAAGGAAAGCTCGGGGATCCGGTCGGGCCTGTTCGTCTTAACCGGACTAATCCTGCTAAAAAAAGATTCCATGTTGCCTTTTTCGTTGTCCAATCGGTGCAAATGTCACGCGGGCTACTGCTGTATGATAGATTTAGTTTGAATTTCGGGTTGGAGAAAGCAAGACGGTCCAAATTTCGAGCTAACCCGGAAGCTAATCAGCTAGCTAGGCACAATTGAGATTACATTTCCAAAAATACGATGCGAAACACCGGTCGTAATGTAGATGGTGGTTCCGTGAGGTGTAAAAGCTAGATTTGGTCTTTCCAAATTACTAAAGCCACATAGCTGTTGTTTATGCTAGAGAGCTACAGCACAAGATAGGCCTCTCTGACAACCCCTGGTTTGAGAGGAAAAGACTGAAGCTGCTCGTATTTATGTTCAAAATAGAAGCTCAGAAGCGGCAACGTTTGAGCGAATCAGCGACATTGCTACATCTGGACAACCAATCAGAGCACGAAAGGCGTTTCCGCTCTTGTCCTCTTACCGGATGAGGAAAAAAAGTAGGATATGACACAATATTCACCTTTTTTCCTCGCAACTCTTTTGTTCTGTAATGAAATTTGAATTTTTTGTTTTTAAATTTTTATAATTTATTTACCGGGCCTAAACACTCAGAGAAACATGTCTTCAGCGTATTTTATTTTATTTATTTTTTTAATTGTGGAGTAAGATTAACTTGAAATGATGGATTTGATAGGGAACTTTGAATATTTTGAACAACAATGGACAGTTTTGCAAACAAAATGCCCGTTTTTGCAAGCCTGTAACTCAAATCTACGATAATAATCGAACCCTGAAGTACATGAGTATTTCCAGTGAGGGCAGAAATATCAAGGTAGTTTTCTTAAGCAAAAGACAGCAACAAGGTAAAAAGCATAAAAATGCGTGATTTTAAGTACAAACTATTTTCAGCATTATGTTACATAAATCCCAAAGATGAACCACAAGTTGCTCCTTTCAGAGGATTGCACCCCACTAAACCTTTGTAAATCACATTGTAACACTGATTGTATGGCAGGCAAGCTGTACCAGCACCCATACAGAGGGAATCAGTCAAAAGAAACACGCTTCCGGGGTGAACATGTATGAAGAACAACACGTTCTTTCTCTTATGCTTTTCTTTCTGAAATCATGTTAAATGCATGAAACACTTTATTGATTAGACGAGAAAATACAACTCCTGTTCTAATGAATGCTGCTTGACAGTACAATTTGCCACGCATAGGTTTGAATTTGAAGTATGGACTTTTGGCTGTACAATGTAATGATATTATAAACTGCAAAAAAATGTAAATGGTTTATGGTTTCTGTATTTGTAGAGCAGGTTATTAGAAAGATTCTGGTTCTAGCTGGTTTCAGCACACACTTTTTATTTCCTTTAATGTTTATCCCAATCTCCCATGTGCAGTGGGCTACCAGTCATAAAGTTTGACCATGCTTGCTGTTGACTGACAAGCTACCATATCTTGAACTGGAAGGCACACACCTTCCTTTAACTAGTTCAACCAGACAATTGAAGTTGTCTAACAGACAAAACCAGACAGATGTTCTTAAAACCACATCGGTATTCTGCCTGAGGTTAATTTCAGGCTTTATTTTTTTGCTTTCATCCATCTCTGCATGATTCATCTCGAAACGTCTTCCACCAGCAGTCCAGGTTTCCCACATTTTGATTGCATTCACAATGCTAAGGGCGCAGTTGTGTATAATTGAAAATCTGACATCTTATCACTCATTTTAACATAGCAACAGTGGTTTAATATTTCAGTGAGAAGACTGCTATAACTTTTAGCAAATGCAAGCGAAGGCTTTGTGTGGACTTTGTGGTTTTAATCACTGTTCACTAGACTTCGTTCAGCTGAAGTATCCCTGTAACTGCCATCACAAAAGTAAATGAACTTTCTTTGGAGAGGTGTGAGCCTAGCGATACGACCCAATGCTCCACACCCCGCAAGTGAAAAGAGGAGACAAAAGGTGGCAGAGGGAAGGCGAATCATCCCAAATGAACCCCCCATCAAAACTACTGCTCCCACTTTTAGTGCTGGTGCACTCCCACCACAACCTCAGCTGCACAAACATGCAAATAAGACTGAGAAATCGCTGAGAATCATTCTACTGAAAACAAGACAAGACTATACCATTCAAGTGAAACGATAGCATAAACCTGTTGATTTTTTGGCTTTATGAAAATACATTTTCCTTCACACTTTAAAATAATAGTGCTGATATCAGTTTATGTATTTATTTTTACTTTAAATTAAGTGAGTTGTAACCAAATAACCTCTAACACAGCACACGTTGAAGGGTGATATTCTTTGATATCCTTTCTCTGATATTTTCATGTGATGTGAATGACAAATAAAGCTCCTTGAATACTTGAATATATTAATTAGCTCGAAGTATTACGTTTTCCCAAAGTTAGCTGTGATTACTCTTTCTAAGCTTCTGATGATACCAGGCTACAGTTTATTCATAATTGTGAAGATACATATTCACATACAAAAACATTTGCAAAACCACTCAAATGCCTAAAAACTGTTCTTATGTATTTCAAAACTGCAGAACATTTTCATTTCGCACACACAGGAGTCAAAGTAACAACCGAGCATTCAGTAGTCAAACCAAATTTGCTGTCTTTTTTTAACCACTTTATTAAATTAAATACAGTTTGTAAATCTCACTTAGCCTTTTTCCTTATCTTTAAACATGTTCTCACATCATTAAACACAACTGCAACACATCTGTGCAGCTGTTGTGTTTAACTTCTGCCTCCTGCGATACCCATTACGCATCACAAGTGAATCAGTGCGCAAAATGTGTGTTGGTGAGTGATTATGTGCTTAGAGTTTAGCAGAAAGGTTAACTGAGATGTGTAAATTGTGCCTAAAACCGTTTACAAAATAGGAGTTGCTGTTAGTGAGAAGTGGGCAAAAATATGTCAGCTTTTTATTTGATGTAATTTAACGACTACTATGTTTTCTTTATTGTTGCTGTTCCCTTGGAGCCATACCTCTGGTTTTGTGAGCCACCTAATTTGCTGAAAATCATCTACACTTACGATTGCAGTAAACCACATCAATACAGCTTTAAATATCAATGCAAGGGCGTTATGTAAAGCATGCTGCTGAGTAGGTTTTGCACCATGGTGTACAAAGTGAATCAGCAGACTCTTGAAATTTGCTTGACAATTGTAATCCATCACAGTCAGCTTATGTCAAAGTAACATCATTTTTATCAAGACTCAGCAAACATAATGCAGAACTCGAACTTCTCTACAGTTCTCCACAGACGGCCTGACAAGGAGGGTCACACTGCGCTATAATTATAGATAAGACCCAAACAAATATACAGTAAAATGATTATCTTGGTATACTGTTGTTCATTGATGTAAATTTCCTGTGCCACTTAGGGGGGAAAAAAAACCATTTAGTCTATAGTAACAAGTTGTTTGACATGTAACTGTACTCAGTTTTATCCAACACTTTATATGCATTTTTTTTTCAACATTTTTGCTTCGTGTTCATTTCTGTAAGATCAGTTAGCAGGCTGTTATCTGTGTGCAGCTGTTTGTGTTACTGTGGAATCCTGGAAGTGTGGCGCTCATCAGTGCTTTTCCCCCAATTGTCCCCCTACTACCATCTGCACTGTTTTCAACCCCCTCTGCAGCTGTGTAACTACAGGCAGCTGACACACAAAAAGAGAGAGAGAGAGACACACACACACCTTATAGTATCATTGGTGTGAAACTGACTATCAAGGCGGTCGTTGTGAGTAGCTTCTGAATCTGACTACAGAAGCTCGTGGATTTTGACAGATCCCTTGCCGAAGGCGCCAGGCGTTTAGACATCACTTGAATTTTAGAATTGTTGCCACTGTGTAAAACTGCAGAGGTCTCATTTCAGCCACCTTGTGACTCCAAAGCTATTAAAATGTGGCCCACAAATGTAGCGTAACACATCACAACACAACGCAATAGCACCACTGGATCACTGAAACAGTTCTATTTTTACAGGAAGTGAGTTATTTCTCACAAAGCGAGTAAATTTAACTACTTTATGGGGCTGCGTTATGACAAGTAGGTTTAAATTATATGGAGTATTTGGGAGTACCTAGTTATTTTGAACTATTAATTCAGGGGACTCTGACAACCTCAGTAGAGGTTAAGGGCTGATAAAAGCTGAAGCGGTTGATTGGACACTTAGGTAAGCATTTGAATTTGTCTTAACTGGAAATGTGTCCTAGAAGGAGCAGTTACGTTCACACTAGTTCAAACAGGCCATTAGCACAGTGGCAGAGCACTCAGACATTCATGTGGACAGAGGAGACAGCATACCACCTCAGGCTGATGACACCAGAGGGTAATTAACATGGCAGACTGCTCATAGAAGAACGTCTCTGGTAGCTGTTTATAATGATCTCCCTGTAGGTGGAACAGCACTGCTGTAGCTATGGCACCGTTCCTTTACAAAGAAAGAATTAAGCAGTCAAATTAACTCAATATACAGGGATGTTTTCTCACTGTTGTTGCAGTCCGGCGTGACTTTGAGCTTCTTGGCAGCTTCAATCAACGTGACAGAGATTAACTTGTAAATGCAAACTAATATAAGCCCTGTGTTTAATAATAGGACAATTAAAATAGTCTCAGCAGTGTTAAAATGTGGTACTATGAAAGAAATGATGAAGTAAGTTAACATTTAACTGCTCTGTAAACCATTCTTCTTTTGTTTTGACTTCCAATAGTTTCTTGCTTTCTCAGATAGAGATAATACCTTTAAAAACTGAACAACCAGCTAATTGATTAGGTTATTTAGCTTTGCTTGAAGATGAAAAGGACAGGAGAAAACAGCTAGCCTAGTCTGGCTCTGTGCATATCCTTTAGAAAATGCACTCAATCCAGAGTTATGTAACAGATTTACAACATTTCTTGTTAAATGGAGAAGCTTCTCCACCTAAAACACAACTTATGGTATTCATAGCTGTGCAAAAGCATAGTTTCGGGCTTTGTTGTTGTTTCATTTGATAAATCCAGGCTAGCTGTTTCAACCTGCTTACAGTCCTTATGCTAAGCTAAGCAGCAGTTACTGGGTAGCTTCATTGCCTGTAATATAAAATTTCCCATCTATAACGTACAGAAGGCAAAACACCATATTCCTCATTGTGTTTCCAAAAGTTCCCACTAGTAGACTTTTCACATGAGAGGTTTGTCAAGATAAGCATTTGCAGAGTAAGATGCAGTTATGTTGCCAAAACACTGATTCTTATCATAGAAACAAATTGAGGTGAGTTCCTAAAGCATCTGTTGCTGTACAATGAAATGTGGTGTTTTTGACTGGCACATTATATTATTAATTTAAACTTTTTAGGTCTTTTTATAGTAATGAGATAATGTCATGAGCAGAAATCCTGCTGTAGTCATGACTCTTCCTATGTATGCTCACAGCGGAGGCTTCATATGCATGGAGACAGTCAGGCAGCTATGTTACCCCCATCCTCCTCCCTGGTGTCCATCCATACCATTGTTTTCGCTCATTGTCTCTACTAGTGTCAGTGTGTATAGGTCAGCCTTTCACTCGTAGATACCCCAGCTCCCTCCACATTCACCCACACCTCCAGGCGCGGGCCATTGCAAAAAGAGTCAATATCGGCTCTTGGAGAAGGCTGACAGATGGACACAACACAGGGGGAAAGGGCTCCAGCCTCTGGCCGGAAATTCTGGAGGGAAAGACAGACAAAAGGCGAGGAGGGGGCAAAGATGGGAGGCTGCAGCGGGTGTTTAAAGGGGTTAATGAAAGGGAGGAGGAGGAGATGGAGGTTAATAGAGTGAAATGACATCCCCACAAAGCTGTGAGTGGATTCTGTTAACACACAATATTAAATCAAAAGAAAGCTCAAGTTTTTAAAAAAGGAGACATTATTAAGCATCTTCTGCTCCATTTGTGCTTGAAAGGTGCATATAAATAAAGTCATTCCTTTCTATTATTATTACCATCACTTTGAGTGTAGGAAGGAAATGAGCCTTTTCTTATACAGCTGGAGAAACACAGTCTTCCTGTGTCAGTCTGCTCTTTGATGATTATAACAATACAACACAGAGCAGTTTAAAAATAGAAAAGAATATAAACCAAAAGTAAAAAACACCTCACCACTAACTGTTACAAAAGAGTGGGTAAAAAAATACGAGCAGACCTGTAGATTTACATCTCCGGATAAGTAGAAGATGGATGGATGGATGGATGGATTAATCGATGGTATATGCTATTTGTATAGATACAGTATCTATGGTATATTTTAAATGTTGATTAGTGTAAATCACAGAAACGGTAAGGCAAAGATGAAGAAATGTAGCCTTTAACAAATAAAATCTTAGCTGCATTTAAATGTTAAAACAACAATGATATGGAAAAGTGATACAGACTTGTATAATTATAGAATAAAACAAGCTGCTTTTAAGCCGAGGCAAACTTTATCATGTGGCATTGAGCAGGCTGTTAAGTCGGGCTCCACACTATGAGGAGAAAAAACGACTTGAGTGGGAGAATTTGCGAGTGAATACCTTTGGCTGTTTACAGCTTTTGCTGAGCAGATCTTTATCTATGCAGCTTGCTGAGGAAATGAATTTAGATACCATCATAGCGTTTTACAGGGACACCTCAGAACAAACTCCACATACTGGTGACTTTTTAAATTCTCCCCCTTTTAGCATTTTTAATTGCTGTATTGTTACAAATGAATATTGATACGTTTATTATAAGCAGATAGAAGCTTGTAAGTAGGTCATCAGCAAGAGATGGATTTAAAACTTTTAAGCTAAATGTGTTTATAACACATCGTTTGCTTCAAAAGCTGAACAATTATCAGCTGAAGAAAAAGCTTGTCCCCCAGAGCTCTGAGTTTCAGGCTGTCTCGTGACATTTGATAGACAAAGCTCTGTTGTCTTAGCCTTTGAAAATGTTCCTCACAAATATAATTTTTTGGCCAAAAATGTTTAATTTTTTATATTTTTGTTATGATCTTAAGTTAGTAAGTAATGGTTCAAAATGGCTTTTCGTCCTTTTAGTTTTTAAGTTCATTTTTAAAAAATAAAGGGCTAGAGGTCTATTCTAGACACACATGCACAACAGCAATTGCCTCAATGTGCTTCATACTGTGATATTGTAAAGTAAAGACTCAACAATAATATTGAGAAAACCCCACCCCCATCAGACGAACACAAGCACTTGGCGACAGTGGGAAGGAAAACTCCCTTTTTACAGGAAGAAACCTCCGGCAGAACCAGGCTCAAGGAGGGGGAGCCATCTGCCATGACTAGCTGTAGGTGAGGGGGAGGAAGACAGGATAAAAGACAAAAGGCTGTATAAGAGAGCCAGAGATTACCGGTAACTTATAATTAAACACAACGTTGTGAATAAACACAAAGAGAGTTGAAACAGCAGCGTAAGCCTGTTGCAGTATAACTAAGGAAGGGTACAGGGTCACCTGATTCAGGTCTAACTATGAGCTTTATCAAAAAGGAAGGTTTTAAGTCTAATCATAAAATAGATAGGGTGTCTGTCTGTCAAATCCAAAATGGGAGCTGGGTCCATGCAATAGAGGCTTCCAGGCCTATATTGCATGGAACTATAGGGACCATTTGTTTCTAACCTCTTCCTTTGAACGCAGGTTCTCATTTCACCACCATCCTCTTTTCCGTGATGTTTGTATCTTTTCTCTGGAGAGAGGATACACCTTCTTGGCAGGCTCCCTCAGCACTGTAGCAGATATACATCAAGCAGATATAGTGAGTATTACTCAGTGTCAGAGATAACTGAGTGATAACATGAGACTCCCACACTTAGAAAAGGGACAAAACCAAAGGCAGAAAGAGCCACTAGCAAACACTGCACATACTGTACCTGCAGTTAAGTGTCACAATGGCAGAAACACATGTAAAAATAAGCATGCGTCTGCAGCCCCTTGACTTAAAGCTGAGAGCCTGGACTTCACTTGTATCTTGATTATTTCATTTCTAAGTTAATACATGGGTAATACAGCAAAAAGTGATGCATAAAAATGAAGAATGTTACAAGCTCTGAAAATTCCTGAACAGTCACCATTCTATGACATCTCCCGGCTTTTCTCAAATAGCCTAAATTATGTTGCTGTTGCCACCTTGATGGATAACTAAAAGAAAAGAGGGGCAGCCTGTCTTTGAATAACATCACCATCCTTGTGATACTGAGACGGTCCTTTTGTTCAACTGCCAACGCGAGCCATGGGTACTGGTTGTGTGTGTGTATGTCTGCGCGTGCATGCTCAGGCATATGCATCTTGAATAATAATGCACAGAAAGCAGCTGGCAGCAGTTGGGCTGCCCATCTGTCAGAGCCAGTGCTGGGGCTTCATTTTCACAGGATCAGACAGAGAGTTATTAATCATGGATGAAGTCGGGGATTAAAAGTTAATAAGTTCCTCAAGTATCGGAGGAAACGTTACTAAATATTCGTAAACTCAGCAATGCCTATTATCACCCAGATGACTGACTCCTTATTATTACTGGAATAATTGGGATTAATGCCATTCATCTGTGCAGGGATTAAACATCCTGTTCAGAAAATATCCAGTGTATTGAGGTAACACTGTGATTTTAAGAACAGCAATAGTTTTAAAATTCCTGTAATTTCAATCTTCACTCTACTGCTTATTCTTTGGCAGTCAGTTAGTTATCCCTCAAAGACAATCCTCAGACAACTTTAAAATTGTGTTTGTTATTATATATTTATTATAAAGTAACTTATTCAACATGTACTGCAACCAAGTGATCTTTAGCGATGGTATGCTGCCACCTACTGGTGACATTAGTGTAAGACAAAAACGGAAGTAGCGTAACGCAAAATATCTCTTCTTTAGGGGATAAATGTCACATTCCAAGTGAGGATTCACAAACTATGCAGATAATTATTGATTTTTTTGCATAACCTCAATGGAAATGAACTGAATTGATGATTAACTGTTCTTTTACTGATGGAAGAGCTTATGTGAGAAGATATATTTGGTTTCCATGAGCTCATTTTAGCCTTCAGTTGAAGTTATAGGAAGAAGCTTTCTCACTAGTTTTGGTCACTTATTTCCCCTGACAGGTTTTTGTTTCAATGTATTTTCTGTGACTTTATCCACACGAGACAGAAAAAAATATAATATAATACAAAAACGTTTTTCTTTGTTTTGTTTTGTTTTTTTGTTGTTGTTTTTTTTAAGTATGTTGGAATTTTTTTGTGTAATGACCATGTGGGTGTAGTGTTGGTGTCACTTGCAGTGTAACACCAGTCCAGGAGCACACAAAGATGCAGTTCCTCTAATGGCCTCTAGAGGTAAGCTCCAAAAGTAAATCAATTCAAAGATTCAAGATTCAAAGATTCAAATCAATCTCATTTTTTTAATTTAAAAAATGATTTTAACCTGTTGTGAAAAAAATGGTTTGGATCTCCAGGGGTAGTCTCACTCTTTAAAGCAAATGTATGGTAAGTGAATTTTTTCACCCCAGAGTCATAAATAGACTGGTACTCAATATAGCACCTTTCTACTCAGTTAAAACCTCAAAGTGGTTTTCTACTTCACCAGATCACACTCACATACACCCACAAACACACACACATTTGTTGTACTGATAAGGATTACAATTAGAGGCATGGCTGCTGTGAGCAATAGGCTGCATGCAGTGTCGTCTGTTTGCTAGCCTCACCCCTCAGCCACGTGCTTTCGGTCTTGCAGAAATGAGTGAGCAAACTGCAGAGCCCAAGAAAACTTTTTAGAAGGAGTTGAGGGAGGTAGTTTGAACGACACCGATTTAATGGACATACCAGGCATCTAGAGACGCAATAGAGGGCTAAGTTCTTAGTTCCTAGCATCACAGGAGATATGTTTTGTGTGTGTGTGTGTGTGTGTGTGTACTGGAGCTAGCAGCAGTACAAATTTTTAGAGCAGTACACAATTTAAAGCGTCAGTTAGTACAGCATTGTACAGAGTAGAGTTTTTACTTTTAATAATACAAATGAAGTGCAGAGTGTGAAGTGTTGGACAGTTTCTGTGTGCATCCTGTGAAGTGTGGTGTGTGTGTTATAACCTTATTTGTGTTATTTTATTTGAAATATATATTTCAATATAACATAAATATATTCAAGTAGAAAGTGTTCTGTTGATTCAGTTCCACTTTATCCCCTCCTACAAATATAATCTCCATCCCTACTGACATTTTACTTATTAAAAAAACAGATGGGTTATTTTTTCATTTAGCAATGAATATTTGGTTGTTCTTGTACTTTGCCTGTTTCCCTTTTCTGTTATGATGATAGATGAGACTGTTTTGACTCTCAAGGTCTTCTGATGTTTGATATTCATTTGTCCTTTGTTTGGCCTAGATAGACAAGGTCCTGTAAAATACTAAATAAATACCCAGTAACCACTTGAATTAACCACGGACACAAATTTAAGTGACCGTTAAGTTATAGATGTGTGAACCTGAAATGAAAAAAATGAATACAGAGAATGTCACATACACATTGCATGTGCAGAAATCCAAATGAAAAAAAATGTGATTCATAAAACATTTTTTAAAACATATAGATGTTAATAATTGCTGTATGCATTAAGATGTTCATGCAAAGTTTCATTCATATAGGCCTACCTGTTGATGAGGATATAGGGTACATATATACATAAGCGAAGATCATTATAGTAAGATTAATAAAACCTCTATGAATGCAGATATGAGGTAAAACATGGAAAGTTAGCTCATATCTTAATCATATGTAAAAATGTACATCTACAAACTTTGTTACTCATTTACTTAGACTTTCTAAATGATACCATGATAAATAAAGAGCTCCTAAATCATTTGTTTTACATTATTCAGAAATGGTTAATCCATCATTTACAAATGAAAAAAAAAATAAACACATTATATATGAATTTATTAAGCCAGAATAAAGCATTTAAAACTATACTTATAAAGTATATAATAGTATGTGAGGTGTGAGCCGTCCAAGAGGTTTGTGCTTCAGTTTTGGTAAGTTTTTGGCAAGTTAAATTCTATTATTTTTTTCTATTTTTTTCTAGTATTATTTTATTTTATATACTCCAAGTGTGTAACTGTCCCTGAGACAGTTAAAATAAAGTTGTTTATTTCATATTTTTCTGTGATAGAGTCATGCTTAATTTAGTTTGTTTATTTGTTGGAAAGAATTAAAAATTATTGTACAAGATGATAAAAGTGTAACATTGATTAAAAACTTGTCTAAAATATGGGTTTGTTGAATATGTAAAGTGCTGTAAAGTTAGTACAAAATAGGTTTGTAATAGTCACATGACCAGAGTTCGGCTGAGAGCACAACCATGGAATTGTGGGTCAGAGCTACAGATGCAGCTACAGCCTCAGCAATAATGTTATTCTGCATGTGGTCACACACGGTATGGTTTCATGTATATTGTTTATGTAATGTTGCATATATGTTCTACATTGGTAATAAGAGGACATTTCGATTATTTTGCATTTTCTGTTCTGTTAGCTCAAGACTTTATGGACACTAACATGAGAGACTCTGATAAGCTCAAAGACATTTATGTTGTAAACTTTGTGTTTCTTTAGTTTTCACGGTGTCAGAAGACAATAAGAGAGAGAGAGAAAGACCAATAAACTTCTGAAGACATCAGTACGATGCGTGGCCATTCTTTGTTGGACCCCTGTAGTTACAAAGTGCTTTGTGTACTTTGAACAGAATTATATTGTGATACCGACAGTAAGATATTTTAACCAGTTTATACTTTAATTCACTGTAACTGGCAAAGAATCATGGGAAAAATATTTGCGTGTGTGTGCTTAAGTGCAGCACTTTACAGTTTAATGAATACAGTAGATGATAACTCCACCAAAGTACTAAAAGGACCAAGAAGAAGAACAGTTAAGGTGAACAATAACATAACCTGGGAGAATACACTGAACAACTGTAACATGGCTTTATGACTTTTTTGTTTCCATGTGGTGAACCCTGTCGTAAAAAAAACCAATCCACTTCGATGTCGTATCAACTTTTAGCATTTAAAATGAATTTTACAATTTGAGTATGTCTTTTATTTATATAAAAATTTGCATACAAATTATAGAAATTGTCCTATTCTTAAATAGGATTTAAGTCTAAATATTTATATTATATAATTATTGATATAATATAAACTGATGTCACATCAGAAGTTTTTCATCCCTTTAACAACTTCTACCTCACTTGTCCACCAGATGTCACCAGATGTTTAACAGTCCCTGGTTCTACCTTGAGCCTGTGTGTGGTCTTGTTTGAAGTGTTCAGTCTGCCCTTGTGAAAAAACACCAAATAAGCCATTGTGTTCCCTCTACTCTTTGCATAATGTAACAGACAGGGGAGTGAGATGTAATGTGCCTTTAGGTGGGCTGTCCACTCTAATTATTGCACTCTGTCAATCACGGCCCACATAATCTACAAACCTGTCTTTGTTTGTCATTTCTCCAAGGAGACAGCTGCTTTGATCTGCTGTTTAAAGCCCTGGTTGTTCAGCTCAAAGTCAGGCTACATGACAGAAACAAAAGAGTACAGCCAAGGTGAGCCAACTGTAAACTTTGAAGTGAAGCTTCAAACCATAAAATTCATTTACAGTTTCCTTCTAAATGTGAACAAATGTTTATCCCATCACCAAAATTACGACATAAGAATGAAAGAAGTACTTTCAGGTTATTGATTGGCTCTCATTGTATGTAAATGTTGAAGTATTTATGTTTCAACGAGCATTAGTTTTAGATCTGAACAAATTAAAAAATCAATCATGGGTTCGTTGAGGGTCTGTCGTTGGTTTATTAGTCCTCAACTCTTACCTGCTCCTGCTTGGCAGTGTCATCAAGAATTATAATATATCCCACCATCCCACAATTTTATTTTTAATAAACGTATAGGTTTTTCACTGCCTATATGCATGCAGCAAAGGGCTATGACTTAAATCCAATTGCCTGTTCACCCACTGAGCTAAACCAACACTTGCCCTTCCAATACATTGGCATATACAGTATGATCCATGTATATGGATAAAGACAACTTTTTTTCCTAATTTTGGACAGTACCACTGTATGTTCTGATTCATTGTCCATCTGTATTATGAAATACTTCCCAATCAATTTGATTGCATTTAGCTGGATTTGAGCAGATAGTACGTCTCAACACGCCAGAATTCATCAGCTGCTTCTGTCCTGTGTCACATCCTAATAAACACTAGTGTCCCAGTGCCACTGCCATCCATGCATGCTCCAGCCATCACACAGCCTCAGCCATGTTTTACAGATGATCAGAATCAGAATCAGAATACTTCCCCAGGGGAAATTATTTAGGTTACAGTGCTCCAGACATTAACAAGACAGACAATACACTAAAGAAATAACGAAATAACCACAATATATACATCAATATATATATGTACATATACTCAACATCTTAATAAATAGCTGAAGAAAGGAAGAACATGTGCAAAACAGGTGTATCAGAAGAACGTGTTTAGTGGATGAGTTGTACAGGGAGATGGCCACAGGCAGGAATGATTTCCTGTGTCGTTCGGTGCTTTTCGGTAACCTCAGTCTCTCACTGAACGTGCTCCTGTGACTGACCAGCATGTCATGGAGTGGGTGAGAGGTGTTATCCAACATTGTCTTTATCTTGGACAACATCCGCCTCTCCGACACCACCTTAAGGGAGTCCAGCTCCATCCCCACAACATTACTGGCCTTACGGATCAGTTTATTGAGTCTGTTGGCATCTGCGACCCTCAGCCTGCTCCCCCAGCATGTGACGGCATAGAGGATGGCACTGGCCACAACAGACTCATAGAAAATGATGTGGTGTGCTTTGGATTAAGAGCTGTTCTGTGCCTTCTCCATACTCTATCTTAGTTACAAAGAATGTTTTTCCAGAACTTTGCAGGTTTTTAGCCAGTCTAGTCTTTCTGTTCATGAGGCTTTTGAGTGGCTTGCACCTTGCACCAAACCCTCTGTATTTACTTTCATGCAGTCTTTTCTTTATGCTAGACTTGAATGTAGATACGCCTACCTCCTGCAGACTGTTGTTCACTTGGCTGGCTGCTGTGGAGGGGTTTCTCTTCACCATGGAAATAATCTATAATCATCCACCAGTGTTGCCTTCTATGCACATCCTAGTCTTTTTGCATTGCTGAATTCACCAGTGTTTTCTTTCTTAGGATGTACCAAACTGTACATACACTCCTAATATTGCAACAATTTCTCTGACAGGTTTTCTCTGTTTTCGCAGCTTAAGGACGGCTTGTTTCACCTGCACAGAGATCTCCTTTGACCACATGTTATCTGTTCACATCCTAAATGGATGCACCACACCTCAAATCAACTCCAGACCTTTTATCTGCTTAACTGGTATTGATATAATGAAAGAATTGACCACACCTGCCCATGAATAGCATGAATAGCCTTTGAGTCAAATGCCCCAATTACTTTTGGTGACTTTAAAAAGATGGTAGAAAAATGTAAAGGAGCTGAAACTGCTAAACCTTTTATTCAGTTTGAATGTGGATACCCTCAAATGAAAGCTGAGAGTCTATAGTACATTATGTCTGTGTTCGTTTTATAACTATAATTGGACTATGTTTCATTAAACAGTTAAAAAAAAAAAAGTGTTATTTCCAAATATAAATGGACCTGACTGTATATTGTTTGGGATCACTGTCATGCTGAAAAATGAACCTGTTATCAAGCTGATGCTTTTTGTATTGCATGATGGATCAAGATCTGACTGTACTTTCCTCATTTCATATTTCCTTAATATTAACAGGATCCCAGACGCCACTGCAACTCCAAACCATGACAGGGCCTCAACCGTGCTTTACAGATAGACGTACTTTTGTACTTCATCCCTGACCTCCTCCATGCTTGGGGACAGTGCTTTAATTTCCTAATGCAGGTTACATATTCAGTCAGCATATGTGATTATTTTTCAGACAATTTCAGACAAAAAAACCCCCAAAATTTTAAATTTAGATTCTTCAGTCCATGAGACCTGTTTCACCTGCTGCAGATGGTTCAGCTCAAGGTCCAGATGCATCTCTCCGGTCCTTTGTCAGGACTTTGCTGGATTTTTCCTTTTTCTTAACAACGTGACTTTCAGATATTTTTAATGTGCTTCAGAATGTTTTTTAGTCGTGCCACTTCTTCTTTTGTCTTCCACTTGTGCAATTTCCTCCAGTTTCCACTAAACAGCATCCTGAGATCAATCTGTTTCATCTTTGTTATTTTTCATAGATTTACATAAATAATTGTGAACAAATTACTTGTTTTTGTGACAGGCTGCTAGTGACTAAAGATGCCTAAAGATGCTATTTTAAATGGGTTCTTTGCTCAGTTATGTGTCAACACAACATTGGTTTATGCCTTAAGTTAGGTGTTTTTTTAATCCTTGAATGACTCATAGTTCAGTGTCAAATAGAGTACGAAAATTAAAAAAGCAAACAACAAGTTTGGCTCCATGAGAGAAAAATATGTACTTTTTTTTATATCACAACAAATGTGAAAACCTTTTCTGTATTCAGTAAGTTTTCTTCTATCTTTAAGGTTACCATTCAATGGTCAAGATCACTCATATACTAGAGTGGGGGGTGGAGGAAGTGTGGCAGTACCATAAGCAAACAGAGAATGTGAAGAGAGGAAATGGCTTGTCCCTATAATCACAGCCCAGGAGCAGCAGTGCATTGAGCTCGCAGCGCCAGGGTGCTTGGCCTCTCTGTCTTCTTTCAATGCTGCAAAACCCTGCAAGAAGTGCTTTATAGACAAGCTCTGACACCCACAGGAAGTGTAAACAGAGGTCAAGTGTTAAAGTCCAACCCACCAATTCTCACCTTCATTAAAGATAGAGGGGGTCCCCTCACGGCACCTGGGAAGACCCCCCACCCCTCCTTAAACACTGCAAAGACTGGCTTCAAAAAGAGGCCCCATGATTCAGTGGAGATTTGAAATGTCTACAATTTATGCATTTATCAAAAAATAAATATAAATTCCTCAAGTTATGATGATGCCACCCATAAGGTCTTTCAATCAGTGGGTTTGCTCTCTAGAGATCTCTGCCTTCACTTTTGCATTTAAATGAACTGCATGCTGGGTTTAGATCAGGTGACTGACTTGGCCATTAAATTCAAAGGTCACTTATGACCAGCACTAGTTATGCAGTTAATAAAATGACAGGTAATGTTTTGTCGCGCTGTTGTAGCTCTGTTTCAAACCATCAGTTAGCAACGGGTGGTGGTAGCTCAGGTGGTAGAGCAGGTCAGCTACTAACTAACTAACTAACTAACTGGAAGGTTGGTGGTTCGATCCCAGGCTCCTTCAGTCTGCATGCCAAATATCCTTGGGCAAGATACTAACCCCATGTTGCTCTCCGATGCATCCATCGGAGTGTGAATGTGTATGAATGTTAGATAGCATTTAGAAAAATGTGTGCTGGTGTGATTGGGTGAGTGCTCAGAGTAGAAAAGCGCTATATAAGAACCAGTCCATTTACCAAAAGGCAACTTACCAACATGTAAATAATGACCCAATATTGTGTGCTGTAGACTGTACACCCTACTTACTGGATTTTGTTGCATCGGTCTGATGCAACAAATGAATTTGTGTGTTTCCCCTACAGCTCTTTACTGGCAAAAAAAAAAAATGCCCATTCTGTCTGCAACCGCATAACCAGTGCTCTTCAAGGGTGAGCACTGGTTAATGGTAGTCATGTGATTGATGTGAGCCAGATCCTTTTATTTAGCAAAAATAGGATTAATAGTTCATGTTGAGGGGCACAGGCAGGACTCCACACAGATATTAAAAAAGCAAACAACAAAAACAACAAAGCAAAACAAATTAAAAATACCTCAAGAAAAGGGTATGGGGCACCCATGAGGAAAGGGGCAGGTGCTCAAGCCCCTTTCCTGATGCTGATGTTGATCATAAAGGCAAACTGAACATTAAGCAATGGTATGCATGGTTGGTGGTTTGACACATACAAGCCTTTCTTTTAGGAAAGCATGGGAGATGTTAAGCAAGCAGTTTTTACTTTCATTGGTTGGACTGGTGAGGTTGAGGCACATAGTGTTTATTTTTAGTGTTAATTTCCATAATTGTCATTGCTGGGATGCTAACTGAACTGTGCTTTAATTAACGAAATTATTACGAAATTAATTAACGAATTTAACCAAATCAGCTTTTGAATGGAATAAATTGAATGTTAAACAAATAATAATTTATAATAATAAAAACAAAAGAACTAATTATCTTGAACTAACTAATCAAAACTCTCAATTTCAAATAAAATGCAGAATAATTTAATTTTTTTGTACTTTTCTTTTTATTTATTGCTTCTGAAATTTTTTTGGAAGCTATTGCCACTCGAAAAACACAATGTTTGGAGGACTTTACTGCACATTTTCCCCAAAAAAAGCAATCACATTGTTTATCCATAAAATATATCCTAAAGTGCTAGCACCTCCTTATATGTCTCCGCCTACTGGTAAGCATTTTTAGGAAATGAAAATTACCTGTATTATGAAGCGCTACCAAAGCTAGTTGCTTCCAATGGCTGCACATATATTTGATCACATCAGTGTGCTATAACCCTGCGTGATGGAATGCAGTTCTTACAAGGAGATTTGTACCAACAATCATCTGCACAGGCTACGCAATACAGAAAACAATTCAGTTCATGGTGCAATTATTTTTTACATTGCATACAACAGCAAATGCCTTAAAAGGTCACCAGCATTCCTGTAAGTAAGGGAAAATATACACAATTTGAAATATATGGTTTAAGTGCAATGTTGGGCTAAACCTTGCTATTTTGAGTGCTAAGTTTAACATGTTAGCATGCTAAGTTTATGCTGAA
Source organism: Hemichromis elongatus (assembly GCA_015108515.1). NCBI lineage: Eukaryota > Metazoa > Chordata > Actinopteri > Cichliformes > Cichlidae > Hemichromis > Hemichromis elongatus. Next base: position 21,886 of record VUQR01019210.1, read on the forward strand.
CTGTGTTCTAAACACAAGGTTTACTAATGGGAATGTATCAATTCTGTAGGTATGTGAAGTTTTAGTGTAATCTGGAGTCAGATGGTTAGCTATTAGATAATGAAACTTCTCAGAATTCAGAAGAACAGGACATAAAACAAATTTCATGAGAAGCAACATCTTTTAAAAACAGTCCACTTAAAACCACAAATGTCCACCTTACAATGGTCCTAAAAGAAAGACATTGGGGGTTTTGTTGACTGAAGACAGACGTATTGTTAATCATTTTTAATATATATATTTCTTTAGCTCACAGCCATGCTAGCTAAGCTGCTAGCATGGCTGAAAAGGCCATCCTATCTAAATACTGAGATCCTGTTTATATTGTGTCTACTGGACAATACTTTTCTCTATCAAATGACTTGTAAAAATCCCAATTTTTTAAAAGTTACTGAAGGAATTGTCTCTTTATTTTGGATTTTGCTCTGCCAAAATCAGGGATTGATAGACTCTCTTTTTGGTTGTCTACATCTGACAGCTTGAATCCACTGATGCTTCGGTCCCTGTAAAGCCAGTCAATAAAATCCTCAGTAAGAAAGCTAATCCTTCAATAAGTTGAATGTGTATTTTTGTAAATGGGTGGCAGAAAGCAACTCATACAGCGGCACTTCACAGCTCCGGTGTCGATACTGGAGAATAGAGTAGCATCAAGGTAAGGCTGTTTCTGCTGCCACACAGAATATACACAGTGACATGCAAAAAAGGCTGTTTCCAATACTGTAATTACTTTGTTCATTAGAGGAATACAAAATATTCCTTTTATACTGATTTTTGTTTCTGTCCATCTCTTTTAATGAAATGAGGTCCTATAGAGCAAAATTAAAGGCATGTATGTTCACATAATTCATGACAGCCAGTTTATAACTGCTTTTAAATGACCTGTAGACTGACACTGCTGTACGGTTATAGGTAAAAGTTTTACATATTATTCATACGCGATTGAAAGATTTTTATCAGAAACTAATTGTTGATGACACAGGTATAAAGTCTTTTACATTCAAAGACGCTTTTCAATGTAAAAGCCTGTGATTCCCATCCACCACCACCAACCCCACCAGACTTATCATGAAAGTCATGTTGTGACAAGATCTGACTTAAGTTTTCAAAAAATATAGAACAACTTTAAGCGATCGATATATATATTAGAAGTCACCACACAGAGACAGAATGATATGCACTGGTGTTTCTGATTTCTGTGTCCTGCCTCTTCACACTTCCTTAAACAGCAATTCCTGAGGTTCAAGCACTAAAGCTGATTTGAAAGCCGTCTGCTTCTAGCACATCAACTCGCTTTTTTTAAGAAATCAAAAAAGGGGAAAAGAAAACACTTGAATATTAATTTTTACATGATAGTCTTGTATTATGGTTTCATCTGAGGTTCTTCGTTTGGCCAGCCCAGAGCATTCCCCGAATGTGTATTGGCATCAGACGGCGCCTATACCTGCCCATTCACTGGACTCTCATTCATAGCCAAGGTGAGGGCTGAAGCCCAGCAGGCCCCTGTGACACCTAATGACTCCCAGTGGCAAAGTGATAGAAACAAGTCGTTCTTGATCGTTTAGTAAGTGGCTTCATAAAGTCATTAGTGGGGAATGTGTGTGGACAGGAAAGACTGAGATTACAGTGCATGTTAAATATGTCGAGCAGGTGAGAAAAAGATCCCTTTGACTGCAGTGGTAATGATGATGATGATGATGATGATGATGATAGTGTTTCTCTTTGCTTTTGTCTCATTCCGCCGCATGTGCACAGAGTTTGTCTCTTTCTTTTGTGTACATCTCACTTCTCTGCCATGTGCCCATGAGCTGAAGTAACATTTCTGATATCCACTGTTTGAAAATAATGGCTTCAATTCTGAAAACTCGCAGCAACTTGTAAGTTATTTAAAACAGGAAAACAGAAACATGTAGGCAAGGCCAGACTTACATTACCAGGAAATTTGGTTTTAGTGTATATTTCCTTTTAACCTTTTAACTGTATTGTGTGAACATTGTAAGCTAATTTATCTTCGACACAACTTGATTGTATAGCAACTGTGAGAACGTGAGGTCCGTTTCTGCCGACGGCGCTTATGTTGTTTTTATGATTCTTGTGTGCTTTTGATTAAAAACAACACCTTTATTGTCTATCTTTGTGACTGCTCCTTGGGTAAACTTTCACAACTGACTGAATTGCAAATTAAATGAGAATCTAAATGCCACCCCATCATTGACAGACTACTGTGATTCTTTTTCCCTATAGAAGTGAAGGTTGGTTGTATTAACATAACTTTAATGGCATCTGTCAGAGCAGCTAATGGATTTCTCATATTCCACAAACTTTTTAGATTTATTCATGTTAATTTTACTTTATAAGTTGAGTTTTGGTTGTTCACCAAGTGTGTATGTGTGTGTGGGGGTGGGGGTAGAGTTGGTAGAGTTCTGCACCACTCACAGAGGTAAAACTAATACCAAGAGGTGAGAGAAACATGAGCCATCACTACATGCAGCCAGATGACTAAGTGATGCTGATGAGTTTCAAGCTTCTGCTGAGAGCCTCATTTAGGAAAGGTGGCCTTCAGAGCTATTAGAGAGCAGCCCTTAGTTGTCTTTCTTCTCTCAAGCCATGACTATGAAAAGGGAACTCCCCTGGACAAAGGCGCGTGTATTCCCCGTCTGGCACCAATACACAACCATGCTCTGTTACTACATTGACCCAGTGAGAGTTTCATTTAAGGTTAGCTCTCAATATAAAGAAAATGAGTGCTGTTGAAGATGAAGTAATTTTATTCAATTAAGGATTTGCAGCTCAAATACTGGAGGATTTGGCTGAAAATGAGAAAGGAATATTTTAGGCACGGTTCAGACTTCCTTTCTTTTCATTTTTAGCCTAAAATATCCAGAAAATGTCCATCCCCAGTTCCCACAGCTCAATGTGACAAGATTGAGCTGTGGGAACATCTTAAGAGGAAAAACACTGAAAATATACACAAATTAAATTTAACAAATTAGAACATAGCCTTTGGATCTAAATGGCTCTTAAAATAGCTTTAGACTATTTTTGGTTTTTTATTTTTACTAATTATTTTGGCTTCACATGAAGAAGGTAAAGGTAATCATTTCTGTATTTTTCACTTTTTTGATAAATATATTTTTTGTACATTACAATACTCCTTTTCTCCAACCTGCAAAGGGAATAAGGCCCAATTCGACAAATAATTTCCAAAACTGTTTTAACTCTGAAATCTCTTACATTTGCTCACCATCTTAAAGCTTTTCCTTTTCATGGTTAAATGTGAATTAAAGGACTTGTCGGGGCAGAGGTTTTCCGCAGTACACGCCAGTAAACACCGGTCATGGGGTGGGTGGTCCGGTCGTAGAGGCATCAGAAGAAGAATCCTTTATTGTTCAGGCCGACTCGAGAAAGTCTGTGTTTGCCCTCTTCATTAGACATTCTAGTGTCAGCCAAGGAGAATAAATAGATCGAACGGAGGTCAAAGGGAATCAGCGTTTCGCTTCGGTGTTTAAATGTGTTTTAACAGTTACTTAAGGCTCGAGAGGCGCTCTCTGCCACTTCCAAATGATGGAAATGAGCCTGGAAAGTTTGCAGAGCTGGCAATAATCTGGGTTGAAAGAGAGGAAGGGGGTTAGTGTAAAATCACCCCCTTTGAACAAAAAAGAAAGAAAGAAAACGTAAGAAGAATCGTTTTTCAAAATAAATGTATGCAAAATAGATTTGCAGTGATAATACTTCACATGTTGTATGTTAAGACCATAAACAAACCTGAGCTCAGATTTAGAGCAACTTTAGAATGTCTGAGGAATCAAGCTAAACCTTGCCTACGTTGAAAGGACGGGACAGATCATCTTGTGGATTAATGGAGTAATTGAGATTAGCGGAGCTGCAGTTTGATAAAACCAGCAGCGCTGCGCTCACCCGCTGAATTTGACGCCTCAATTAAGCAGGGCTGTTATTCAGTTTCAAGACTCACACCATTGCTGCTAAAAGAAACACTTTGGGAATAGAGTGCATTCGTTTTATACAGGAAACGCATCACAAACTGTTAACACACAGACGTGGTGCTTGATTTACAACTTCAAACACGTATCTTAGCGTGGACTTCAGAAAACAGGAGACAAAACAGAAAGTAACACAACATTCCCTTTCTCTGCAGCTTAAAGGTCTCCAATTATGAAGTGACTTGTTACGGTGCTTAAAGCATCTGCCGACCAGCCTGAACTTAAAGGACACCAAAATAAGATGGTTTGGTAACATCAAGGCTTTTCCAGCGGTAATGATTACATTTGGACTTAAGATCCATGCAAGAATTTGTACCCTAGCAAATCTCTTGAGTACCCCCGCCCCAGCCCTCTTCAAAAGACTGCTCATTCAAAGGGCTAGGATGTTTGACAATCCCAGCTTGTATTACTCCAGCAATTAATTGGATACCTTGTCGGGATGTTCGCCTTTCTCATCTGCTACTTAGAAAGACAAAGGGCCGGCGGGGTGGGGGCTGTTGACACCTCTGTGCGTCTCTGGAGTATAAATTGAGACACTCCGCGGAGGAGCAGCATTCGCCTTCCTGCTACATTTGGAGAAACCCCTTTTTTTTCAGCAGAAACCAAAGAGCAAATTTTAAACAACCGCCAGTATGCAGGTACCGAACGGAGCTTATGGATACTCTGTGCGTAATTACGCACCGGCGTCGCTGCACCCGCACTACCCGCACTACCGGGGAGGGCAGTGCGAACCAAAGCCACCCAGTGGGAAATCTTTCACTATTGAGGCTTTGCTCGCCAAACCCGAGGACACAACCAGCGGCCGCACGAGTCCCGCTCAGTGCGGAGTGAAATACGAGCCAGCAGCACCCGCCCTGCCTTTCACCGGACACGTAGGCTTACCGATAGGACCAGCACCGTGGGTCTACCCCTCACCCAACGTGTTACACTCAGCGATGCACACGCAACCGCAACCTGGATATTCCGTGTACTGTTACCCACCTTTCACCTACCAGCCGTCGTGTCGCAGTGCACTTTACGCTCAAGGTAAAAACAAAACTAAAAACTAACAAACATCCGAAGTAGTTTGTGTCCGTAGAAACGGAGACGTTTACTTGGCAGTGTGTGTGATTACATGTGTCATCTGTTCTGCAGCTGCAATGCCCAAAATACACGTGGGGCTACATTCGCTCAAAACGAAAGTTGGGAAGTCAAAGAGGATGCGCACCAGCTTCACCAGCGAGCAGCTTTCCCGCCTAGAGAAAGAGTTCGCCCGGCAGCAGTACATGGTCGGATCGGAGAGATTCCTCCTGGCGTCTTCTCTGCAGCTCACTGAAGCTCAGGTAACAAAATCTTACCGAAAAAAACAAGTTTATGTATTCTTTCAGACATGACACATCTCAGTTATCTTATATTAAGGTAATATTTATAAGTGTCTTCTTTCTAATTTCTCCCTAGGTCAAAGTTTGGTTTCAGAACAGACGCATCAAGTGGCGAAAACAGAGTCTGGAACAGCAGCAGGCCAAACTGGCCAAACTGGGCCTGGCAGCTCCACCGAAAAGTCCCGGATCTCAGGGGAACGGAGATGAGGGAGATGAGGATGAAGAGTTCTCCGATTCAGATGTGGATATTGACGTATCTGACGACACCAATGACCACTGTTGATCCAACCACCGGACTTTTGACTGCAATAAAAAAAGAGGACTTAAAAAAATATATATGTATATATATCTGAGAAAAGAGGCTAATAGTCTCCAACTAAAAATATTTAATAGATTTATAGTTTTTTATTTAATTTTATACATTTATTTCCCTTTGGATGAGTTTGTTTTTGTATATCTGAAAAATAAGAAAATATATTTTATGAAATGAATGCAAACCTTGTCCCGTTCATTCCTTTATATCCGATTAGAGAGATTTCAGAAGTTTAAGGCAACAGCATCAAACTCAGAAAGCTGAATGTAAATTTTCATTAATTTACTACAGAGGTTAGAAAAGTTCTGATTTATTTACTACACATCTCACCAGCTTAAAGTGGTTTGGGAAGCAGGAACATGTTACAACATATTCTTCAAATCTGAATTTTAAATAGTTTGAGTGAATTTGCTGGACGTATGCTGGGGTTCATTATTCGTTCATTATTCATTGCCAGTGAAATGAGATCAGACAGTTATGAAGAAGCAAATGAGTTCATGTTTTAGAGGTTAAAATTCTAATAAATGGCACTTATTTTAAACAAACATTAACTTCAAATCTGGTTCATTTAGTGTTTTAGAGAAAGACTTGAAATCCAGTTTTCAGAGGCATCATTTTGATGTTTTACAGTCTTATTTAACAAATAAATGAACTTTTGTCTTTGCTACTCAGAGCAACGCTCATCTTTAATGTGTCCTAAGCATGTCATTCTTGTGCCTTTCTGGACTTTGCTCATTTTCCCTCTGCCAAGTCTGAGGATGATGGGAGATATTTCCTTCCCGGTTTGATCCAATGTAAAGTCTGGGTTCCCCTCTGGTTTAAGCTAAGCAAATAAATAACCAGCTTAGGGATTAACTGGGATATCTGTAACCCGGGGTGGTAGGGGTCACTGTGTCTCGGAGCAAGAGAGCTGGGTCTCACTGTTTAATCTGTTTAAATGGTCAATACGACTGTTCTCACTGGTTCTCAATGGACAGGGCTTCCACATGCCCACCCACCGCCAGCAGGTGTCCTATAGAAACTCAGCATCTTTCCTTCCAGGCGGAAAGGGACTCATGCTGTCTGCCTGGCAGACACGAGGGATAAAACGGGAGAGAAGACAGCAAGGATTGGGACATACGAGTCCATCAGAGCAGGTAATCGGGGTGGTCAACCTGAAACCCGTTGGTCATAATTAAACAAAGAAGGCTGATGGGAACACGCAGCGTGTGCCTCTTTAATCTAAAAAACATAAGATGACACATTTCGTGTTAACAGCTGCACTGTTACAAGCGCGACACAGAAGGTGTATGTCAGGGATGTCAAATTCATGTTAGTTGTAGGTCACATACAGCTCACTTTGATCTTAAGTTGGCTGGCCAAGTGAAACTACAAGATAAATGGATAAACAAAAATAAAAAGTGTTGGTAGTTCGTTGCACCAGACTGTCATCTAATTGTAAAACAAAAGTTTTTTATTATTTATTTGAAAAATATCTGGGGTTTTTTCTTTTCTTCTTCTTCTTCGTTTCTGTCATTTAATTGTTTATCTTTTACTGAATTACTTCGGTATAGTATGAATACCAATGGAAGGTCGTCATTATCAATAGGAAAAGCTAGAAAACCTATAATAATATAGCTAAAAGTTCCTAGCTAAAACTATGCACTCCTTCACATTTTCCAAGGCAATCAGGTAGGCCGGCTTGGAGTCTTTGCTGGGCCAATTTGAGCCCCTAGGCCTTATGTTTAATACCCTTGATGTAAGTAATTGTGTGAATTTATGGTTACAAATTTGGTTGCTGAAAGATTGTTAGTGCAGTTATTATAAGCAAAAGTGATGATTTAAATTCATAATTTAGTTTCTATGCTCACTTTATTTTACCTGAGGCAAAGAACAATTACACAAACATGATATTTAGAAGAAAAAACACACACACAATCTCTCATTGACTAATAAAGTATCAAACTATCTATGCAAACGTGATCATATTTACTCAACAGTACGACTCCAGATGCAAATACTCTGCTACTTTTTCGCTAAGGCACTTGTTTCTGTGTGCAAAATGTATTTCAGAATAAGGGTTTCTTTCCCAAGCCCAGTATACGATATGTTCCATAACCAACAGGCCACAAGATGACTACAGGTGACAAAATCAGGTCAGACACTGGGCAGAAAGATGAAATGCAATAGTTTGAAATTACTTGGGAGCTTCCATTCATAGCTACCTTTAAATATTAATTTCCCTGAACACTGGAACATTTATTTTTCTTCTTTCACTGCTGATCAATGCAAAACTCAGAGTGCAGGAAGTACAAGGAGAAGACAGCTGGTAACCGTATCAAAGAGAAGAGTTTAATAAATGCTAACAGAGCTGATCTCTTTCACTGTCTCTTGTCCGCCACCCCCTGCCTGCTCTCTCTTGGTGCCCCCGTTTGGCCTGATTATGGCTTAAGCATCGCTGAAGTAGCAGAATTTGTGTAAAACCACAGAGAGCCGTTTCTGATGTGATCAGGCGGGAATCAGAGCCCCCTTCTCCTCTGCTCTCTCCACAGCTCGACGTAATCCCATTGAAGGACAGAAAGAAGCAGTCAGAGGCCTGGGAAAACCGTGAGAGTCCAGGGGAGGGGCGTTGGGGGTCACCGGGCCCATCGTCTCAATTAGCACAGGGCACCTTAACGGCTGGAGGCTTGCCAGCGCTGGCTGTGCTTCTTAAGACTCTCTGCAGGCTCCGATTGAAGGCTTTTCTGAAAGGAAACTGTAACATCTTCACTTCTCTCTAGACTCGTCGCTCTCATCTGCTCTCGTGAGCTTTGCATTTCAGCACATTACACAATTTGTCTTGGTGACACAAACACAGTGGGCAGTTTTGGTTTACCCACACAGGTCTCTTCAGTGTGTCTTTGTTGGGCTGTGTTAATCTGAAACAACTCGTCAGCAACTGTTTTGATAACTCACTGAAGAGACAAGACCAATCAGCTGGTTTTAGTGTTTAGAGTGTGCACATTTCAAGCTATTGCCTGTGCTCAAAGCTCAGTTTATTGGGAGTCTATATTAGGGCTTCAATGAATAATTAATTGCAACTTAATACTGATTTTAAGAATTAATTAGTCAATTTGAGTCATCTGAGTTTCTTGTATTTGAAGCTGATGTCTTCAAGTCGCCTTTCTTGGCCTCAGGAACAGATCAAAAGTCAAAGCATTATTATTATTAGTAGTAGTAGTAGTAGTAGTAGTCGTAGTATTTTGACCTCACTTTTTTGGAGGATCATTTGTGGCAATGAAGATCCTTTTTTGCACCAGTGTTTTATATTGCCTGGTGCACCTAATTAATTGGCTAGCGAGTTTCTCCCCACAAAAAATTTAAATACAGTTGGTCATATGACTCCGATGAGTTCTTCTTCACCTTCAGATTGTAATGCAGCTTTGAGGAGGTGTGAAAGTTCTCATGGATTTCAACGACCTGCAGCTTCAATGGAGAGAGCGCACTCGGCTTTAACCAACATGCGTTTTAGGGCAGGCGATTGTAAAGAAAAAGGGGGGGGGGGGGGCAGGGCC
>VUQR01019210.1:31149-41633 GCA_015108515.1 Hemichromis elongatus
CTCTTTGCATTTTATTTGCAGAGGTGAGGGCCACTCTACTCCATCTAATAGTCATTAGCTTTCATTACAAGCGTTTGAAGTAGAAACGGGGCTTTGTCTCGACGTGAAAGGCTCGCATTTGAGACGCACAATGACTTCTGACACGGGCACGGACAAGAGGGGCTCATGCTCGTAGAACAGGCTGCTTCTTTTCTTTTTCAGGAAACAGCAGTTCCTGTTAATATTGTTTACAGCCACGGAGGACGCCATCAAACAAGCTGCAGGCTAAAACAGGAAGACCGCTGGATATCTAATGTGCAACTTTTACGCTGGACAACAAAACCTTTAATCAATTAATTGTCATAATTTAAATGTATTTTATCTGACATCCAAAAATGGGATTTTTAAACATATAGCCTTAGCTATAATGTATTTCCCATCCCATTATTTTTTCCAGGCCGTGTTAAAAGTGGGATGTTTGTTTATGCTGAGTAGGGGAGCCGGTGGAGGAGCGGGGCCCGTAGAGATTCTTCAACGACCCCACTTCTTATGCAGGTGCCACAAACGCAGCGAAGTGCTACTTTTCCCATCTCGTTATAATGGGGTGAAATTTTACAAATATTTAAGTGGAAGAGATTAGCTAAACACACAACGCTAATGCGAAACAAAATGGCCAATTAGTTTATTAATGAACGGAGGAAGGGAGCGGGGCGGTCTAACGACTGATTTGATCTCATGGCTTTGATCAGCATTAGTGAAGAACGACCAGACATCTCCAACGACTATCCCGATATTTATTTGTTTATTTCGTGTTAATTCAGTCATTAAAGTGATTTTTTTTTAAGTTTCATGTCAAAAATAATATGCATCATTTAAAACTTAACCCTCTTGTCCTCCAACTTACCATCCCTCGTGAAGCCCTTCGCCAACCTGGAACCGCTGAGGTCACAGCTTCCCTTGGACCTCAGAAAACTGAAAATCTTTACAGCATTACCGTGCCTCTCCTCAACCGTTAGATGGCAGCATTGACATAAAAGTCGGTGTTTTTCAGTGAGCTGTAAGAGAATTTCAATCTTCCGCCACTAGAGGGCAGCGCTAATCTAAACTGCCGTCACTCTTCACAGTTGTTTCCTTTTTTGACTGTGAGGAGCTAAACAGTTTACAAAGAATAATTAATGGATGATGATGATTATTGTTGTTGTTATTTTTGTTGATGTTTTTGTTTTTTCCACTTTATATCAGCTAATTAATATTTCAAATTATAAGATGCAAATATCTGCATGGTTATAGGTAAAAGCAGGCTGTTTACGGTTTACCGTAACTTTTTCCCCACTCCCACATAAATATATCCGGTTATTTCTAGCTCCTGTAGGCTAACTGCATCTTTAAACATCTAAATAATAGAAAACCGTGTTTAAAATTAAGCCGCATACTAGCACTCTTTTAGGTTTTGTTAATGGACAAAATATGCAATGATTTTTTTCTCCGGTCACACTGGACATATTCATACGTGTGTTGTGAACCCAGCTTTAAGGAGTTGTCATTTATTTCGTTTTATTTGATTCTTCAAGCACTAAATGAGAATTAAGGTCTCCAAAAGGTTTCAAATTGTTGCAGGTGCTACATAGAAATGTCACTATAAAAGCTTTAAGGGAAAAAATCCATTAAAAACTCAGTGCACTATTCTTGAAGATCACTTTGGTTAGACTCTGAGTAATAAGGGGGCCTCAGGGGTGAAATCAACAACAGGTACGGAACAAGGTTAAAGCGCTTTCCTTTGTTTTTTGTCACAGCAGAGCGATTTGATCATCTATTAACCAGCCGCGATCGGGGTCAGCGCGTAAAGGCCCATAGGGTTTCATTATTAAACTCAAGGCTGCATTTTTAACCGACTCAGCCATCCCTCAAGTTCCTGCTGCTGATGCTCCGTCTGGACTGTTTAGATAGAGAACTGAGCTGCGTGACTGATTCCTGAACCGTTTCCCTATAAAGGCGGTGAATTCATCTGCGCTGTTTCCTTATTCCTCTGATCTCTCCGTACATTCTCCGCCACTATAGGCTTATACATGGAAGTTACTGCTGACCTATACGACTAAAACATTTGTGAAGGTTAAATTTTAATAGTTAAAAACTCCAGAGTTTAATTTTATATCTATTTCGTGGGAGACCTTTCAATAGAAACTCATATAGTTATGCCACAGATGATTTCCTGGCAAACTGTATTAGGAATTTATGATCAACCAAGAATGAATTTTAAACTAATTGAATAGCATTTATGCGTCGCCATAATCCTGACCGTGTAATTATTGTAACTAAAAGAAATGGAAGTGTTCAAGGAACAGCACCATATTAGGCTTTTCGAACAATGACCCATTCCCAGAACCGATTGCAGTCTTTAGGAGCCTTTAGCTCTAAAAGCCTAATCAACAGCTTGTTTTACCTCATAATTTCCATCGGTAATGATTTTCTAATGCAACCCCAACGCGAAGGAGCATATTAAGAGGATAATTATTAACTTGGTTAGCGCGCAATGGAAGCTGAGCGCGGAGGGAGCAGCTCCAGTAATGACAAACAGGCTTTCTCCCGCTGAACTGTCCTCACAGAGGACAAACTCACAGACGTTTTCTTAAAATATATATTAAAAAAACACGAGGCGAATTAATGACACGTATGTGCTTACAATAAAAAGTTGTAATAATAATAATAATAATAAGGAATTGATCAGCTAAATGTGTAGCATAAACGCGAGCACACCATTAAAAAAATAAAAATACACGTTATGACCAGAAAGATGCTTCGATGTCATTAGACCAAATTTACAAACGTTTGTTTGACACATTTTAACAAGAAACACTACAAACTAAAAGTAAAAATAACACCTGTAATAAAAAAATATCTTTCTTTTTCTACTTTTTTAACCAAAACTATTAAGTCAAACGCGTACTTATTATTGCAACCGTTGAAAAACATTTAAATTCCAAGAGAAATTACATTTAAATAAAAAGAAAAGAAAAAGACCCCTCAAAAGTAACAAAAAAGCGGCACACCTCATACCGTAGAGAGAAAGGATGCTCTGCTGCGGGAGTCTGATTCACCAGAATCAACAGCATTCTTCACTGATTCATGTTGTTCTTATTGTTGTTGCTTTTAATCTTTTGTTTTTTAAATCTCGTAAAACATGAACGATAGTCGTGGAGTTTCGACTGTAGTAATAATAATAACACCAGTAAAAGAAAAATAAGCGGGTTTCAAGGTAAAACTTTGTATCATCGTCTTATTCTGAGAGGCACATAAATCTTTTAAGATAAATCTATTTTTATTTCTTGTGTGAGCGTGTCAATGTGTTTGTAATGAGAGTAAAGAGAGCCTAAACGTTGGTTCAGGTGAAAGATCCAAAGTGTGTCACTGAGTCAGCCTTTTTTAAAACTTCTTAACGAGCATCAGTCAAATAGTGACACTACTGAGAATTCCTGGACTGGATGAATCTGCTCTGGGACAAGTGGGACCTTCTCACTCCCGCAGGCGGACTATTTTTTTTCTCCTTTAGAAAAACTCGACATTAAAGCTGAACGCGACATGCAATGACCCATTAATTGGAGCATGCTAGTTTTTCTCAGCGTGCCCCTGTAACTAAGATGCCCGGTCTTCTGTGATCTACGGAGCAGGTACTTGAGGAGACCTATTGGCAGGTGCTCTGGTCCAATCAGCTCCCTTTTTCCGCGTAACGTCAAGCCACATGGAAGGTTTCGGGCGCTTTTCTTGGTGCGCATTTGCGCGCAGAAACCCTCCGAGCGCGCACGGGCTCTGTGAATCAGGACAATTTGCAGCACTGTTGAGTTTTCTAGCAGCATCTTAGAGCCCGTGTAGACAAACCCTTCACCACCCTTCCCCTAACACCCCCACCATCTTCTGTCACGATGCTTCTCTGAGAGCGGGCTTCTTTTTTTCCCTTTTCAGCAAGAGGAAGGAGGAAAAATAATAAAGGCTGATCTAGTTCTTTTTGGTTTCCCTTTCTACCGAGAGATGATGTTTTCGTCTGCAGGCAAGCGCTGCTTTACGATAGAGTCTCTGGTCGCTAAAGAGAACCCTCTAACGGCCGAGGACCCCATCCGCCCGACGGCTTTAAGTTATTCCAACCCGACGACAGATGCCTTAATGAACAGTTACCAGCCACCGGCCAGGTCCCTCTACCAGAGCCCGGACCTGGTGTTCCCGGAGACAATGAACCACCCTTCTCTCACCGTGGCTCCTCACCAGCTCGGAGGATCCCACCTACAGCATCCGCACTTCTTTGGGACGCAACACCGAGACCCGCTCAACTTTTACCCCTGGGTGTTACGGAACAGATTTTTTGGACACAGATTTCAAGGTACGTGGAATAAATGCGAATGCAAAACATAATAATATAATAATCATACTAATAAAACTTTTAAAAAATTATTATTTCGCTTAAAGACTTGCAGATGTGTGGTTATTTTGAGGTCTACTATTTGACTATAAATGCCAAGATTCTTAGCCTAGAATTAAACAATGCGTTATTCTGCGCGTAAAATGGTGAATAATGCAGCCTCTATTCCGGTGCAGTTGATTAGAATAACAAAATTAATGTGTGCATAATACGTGGTTTCCACATTAAATAAAATATCTTTTGGTTGGATTTTTTTTTTCAACAACATGACTGTAGACTTCAAAAACATTTTTTAGTCGAACAGAAAATTGTAGCCGCAGATATTACAAACTACAAGACCGCTGACAGCTTGCAGGAGGCTTGTTGGGCTCCTCTCATGTTTCCCACTCTCACTGCCCTGCAGCTACTCTCGGAAATCCACAGGAGTAGAAGATAAGCACCCGTGTTGTGTGTCCCCCCCATACAATAAAATTCGCCTTAGGTGAGGCTACAGTTTTTTTTTTTCATTTAATTAAAAAAATCTTGCACAAAAGCCAGCCCACAGAGGCAAAATAGATCAAATCTACCATAATAATTTCACCGTGAGGGGAGGGAAAAATCTGATGCAGAGAGGCTTTGAACACAGCCTGTAGTGACAAACCTCAGCTACACCTACCCTTCAATAAATACAACTCTAAGACCTGTTATTAATTAGACATGAAACACAATCTACAGCTTTTTTATTCATGCAGTCAGTCTTTTTTAATTACATAAATACCTGGACAGAAAAAGGTTTGGGAAAAAACAATGTTGCAAACCCATAAAGTGCTCCTTAATTTAAAAACAAAAACAAAACAAATAAATAAATCAAATATTTGTATCATAATTATAACATAGGCTAATAAATACACACATTAGCCTTACTGGATTTAAAGGAGGACATTTAACAGAATTTGTAAATTTAAAAAAAAAAAACAACATTTATTTTAAATAAAACAGTTTGCACCAAAAATAGCGGATATAACAAATCTGGGCATAAAATAATCAAAATTATCTCAAAATTATTTTCTGCCTCACCTCTTCAACTTAAAAAAATGCAAACTAGATCAGACTAAAGACAAGATGTTTTCGCTGAATGACGCATTTTATTTCATTTTTTAGCTGAAGTCACCAGAAATGTTATATATATTACGATGTGTTAAATTTACGACTCTGTTCTAAACGTGTAGCCATGTGGTTTGTTCTATTTATTGAACCATAAGTGTCTGCTCATCATTCTGTCAAGATGTATTTATTTTTAATATTTGTGTAAAGTCATTCAGTCTAAAATTGCGTTATAGGACAAAACTCACTTGAATGAATTGATTGTGTTTTTTTGTCAGGTTTGGACAGTTTACAATGCCACGTTCAAACCTATTAATTAGCATTATTCCGCAAATCGGCATTTAGTTATTGTACTTTTGTATCAATACACTTTTTTTTTTTTTTCAAATGTCGATTTTATTTTGTTACCATGAATAGCAATACGTGAATCATTATAAATTGTTTTTGTTTTGTTTGTATTTTCGGGGAAGAAAAAATAGCAATGAACTTTTTTTGTCCGCCATGACTGACGTTACCGTGTCGTTGACTTCGCTGTCAGGTAACGACGTGTCCCAGGACAGCCTGCTCCTCCACGGCCCCTTCGCGAGAAAACCCAAACGCATCCGGACGGCCTTCTCTCCCTCACAGCTCCTCCGGCTGGAAAGAGCCTTCGAGAAGAACCACTACGTGGTCGGAGCCGAGAGGAAACAACTGGCCAACAGCCTGAGTTTATCTGAAACGCAGGTAAGTTAAGCTAACGTTTGCTTGTTTAAATTAATCGCTTAATTTTATCGTCAATATTATTACAGCTAATAAACAATTACTAGGATTTGGCTAGTTCAGGGCAGCTCTAACGCTATCCACACATAGCTACAGCTAAAATATCCCCAGTGTTTCAAAGCCTAAGCAGCGACATTAAAACAAACAGCAACGAGAGAATAATAAAAATAATTAATAATAATAATTTATATTCATTTTATTACTTGGGAAATTATTTATATATATTATATTATCGGTTGTTATACGTCTGTTTAGTTGATGCAATACATTTATCTGAATGAATGCACTGGAGAAAATTAGATTTAATTGTATGTCAATTTTATTTGTATAGTACATTTTATTAAAAGTAAAGTAAATGTCCTTAACGCGAAAGATACAAACATAAAAACCCATGTAGGTCTACTGTGCCTCGAGGCAAAAATAAAAAATCAAATTTTACAAAGATATAAAACAGCACACACACACACAAGGTAACACACACTGTTATTAAGTGCAGGACTGCGAGAATGATGAAGTTTGAAGTTTGCCTTTGATTGTGGACAGAGCTCTAACTGACCTCAGGGCAGCTTGTTCCTAAGAACAGGACCAGGAGCTGAGAGCATTCCCAGCACACTTTGATCTGATTCTGGGAACAGTTAAAAGATCTGCACCTGATGACCTGAGAGGTTTAATCGACAGTAAACAGTCAGAGATTTATTGCGGGGGCCAAACCATTCGGAGCTTTATGAATTAATAGGATTTTAAAGATGATTCTGTGCTGAGCTGGGAGACTTTAATGTGTTCAAATTTCTGCGTATTTATAAGGACTCTGACTGCTGCACTCTGGACAAGCTGAAGTCCTCCTGCTGATAGTTTGGATAATCCTTCAAACGGAGCGTTACAGTACTCTTGATATGTATGCATCAAGCAGTTTGGTATAGGTATTTTCAAACGTTTGATATCATATTTAAGTGTCAGAAAGAAAAAAAAAAACAATTGTTTTGAACCTATTAACACAAATATGAAAAACCAAGAACTCTGTCCAAAATAAAACCAGGAATGATAAATGTACAAATTTGTCTCAACCAGCACGTATTTTCTTCTTCTTATTCTAATTTCAATAATGCTACATTAGAAATGTATAAATTAACAATAATTAACAGAATTTATTTTACTTGACATAGCTATAGGCCTATGCACTTGCATTTTTTTTAACATTTACCTGACCCACATTTTGCAAACAGTCTCTCAAAGGCATTTCACTCATATATGCTCTGTGGTAAATATTATTGATGCTTAAGTTTAATGAACCCACACTCTGTGGGTGTCAATTAGGCTGCCTAATAGGTAATATTAAAAGATATTTCCTCAGTCAGCAGTGTGAATATATTCTGCTCGCAAGTTTCTGTTTTGTGTCAGTCAATAAGGGGCTTGCAATTAAGCAGCAATTGAATTATGCAAATTTTAAAAAGTGTCAAACGAATACTAATAAACTCACTTTATTGGATCAGCAAGATTAAATGATAAAATCTCAATAGGTGATAGCAAGGCCCGTGTCATCCGTTTATCTCAAAGTTAGAAGAAACGTTTGGACAAGATTAGTCAAATCGCTGTGGTCATGGAATAAACACAAAATGCTGATTAAACTCTGAGGAAAAATAATCTTGGATATAAGCAAGTTAAAGAATTACTCTGAAGCCCAGAAAAGTAAAGATAGAAGAAAAGTAATGTAAGTGTGAGTGTGAAGTTCAATGGCTAAATACAGGTTAGTCAGACAGGTTCATATTACAAGGTCATATTAGCAGCAATAGTCTGGAAGCTTTCAGGCTTGATATTTCCCGCATTTTGTACTTTTTATTTCCCTTACTGCATTTCTCCAATACAAGTCAGGAACACAGTTTGCTAAAGCACATACTTTGTAGGACTATAAAGCGAGAGAGAAAGGAGCTTCTTACAGCTGAGAAGCTGGAGCAAGGCTGTGATATGAAGCACTTTGATTTAAAAAAATTGTTGTACCTTCATTAGATTTCCCAGCGAGCACAACAAAACCACAACACGGCGTGTGCCTTGGGCAGCTCAGAATGCGCATCTCAAGAGATGTGCGTGAGCTTTGAGTCTCTTCCTTCATGCTGGGGTCGCACACTGAGTGCTTTTCTCTTTCCAGGTGAAGGTGTGGTTCCAGAACAGGAGGACCAAGTACAAGCGACAGAAGCTGGAGGAGGAGGGACCAGACAGCCAGCAGAAGAAGAAGGGGAACCACCACATCAACAGATGGCGCATCGCCACCAAGCAGACCAGCTCCGAGGACATTGACGTGACCTCAGAGGACTAAATCTGGGGTCCAGCCTCTGACAATGCTGCCCTATCCCTGCGTCCGCTTGCGACGCATCAGAGGACCAATACTATTTATTATGTAATATTATTAAATGTAATTAGACACATTAGAGGAAGACTCGAGGACTTAATATGTGATCACTGCTCATCTCTTCATCAAGGTGCTATACTCTGTGACACTAAGAGGGGGGGGGCATCTTATTTAATGAAATTTCTTCTGATTTAATCCTGGATGAGGAGAGATTCTGTCATCGTTTGATCCTTTTGGTCGTGTGACAGCCGAACATGAAGAGACATGACACCACCATGGTGTTTTCTGTTGTTTTTTGTTCATAGACCAGTGAAGGTTATGTGTTTCATGGAAGCTGTTTTTTTTTGTTGTTTTTTTTAGTGGGGGGGGGGGGTTACCACTTGCTTAGGTTATTAACACATCATCGCTCACCCTACTCCACCACCTGTGTACCAATGTTAATTTAAATTTCTCCTCAATTACGCGAAGGAGATGACGCACACTACGAATCCACCCGGTGAGTCGGAGGACACGCTTGGTGACGGACCAGAAGAACAAAAACAGGGGAGGAAAAAAAAAAAATAACATAAAAGAGCACGCATCAAAAGAAGATGAAAACACCCTGCATGATTTTATTCCCACTTTCACGCCTTCAAAGCCGTCCCGGCGCTTTGTTGCACCTCCTAATGAAGATTCTTCACAGTAATGTGAGTCTTGGCCAGCTGTGCATGACTCTGGGACAGATGAGAAGCTGCACAGACCTCTGGTGTTCGGGTCAACTTGAGCTGCATAGTAAAAGTTCACAGCTTCGTGCTTCTTCTGCCATGGCACATTTGTGATCGTGAACGTGTGCAGATTTCATCCAGCGCTGTGTGTAGTACAAAAACCTAATATGACTGGAACGCGGCTGTGTGAGCGGAACGTGTAATTACGGAAAGATGTTTTAGAAATAAAAGTAAAAATTATTTCTCTGATGGGAATTGCCTTTTTTTTTGTGTGCGTGTGTGCGCATGTGTGTGTAACTCGGGTGCTTTCTTTTTAAACTTCAGATACTACAAGTTTACAGGACATAGCCACTGCAGTTGCAGGTTTGACTTATTACATCTTACTTTCAATCTCGAGGTGCATGCAAGTGATTGGAATGAAAACCCGGCAATACTGGAGCTTAAACGAAGGATTTTATTGTTTTGTTGCTGTAATCTGCAGCAAAACTGACACTTTAAGAGATTTTAATTGCTGCTTAGGTGGCTAGTGCAATCCCTTTAACCCTTTTAGCATAGTCACTACAGTGGACGGCTATTCAAAGGCTGTTTTCTTGTATTTGTGTCAGTGGTGATGCTATTGCACATAAACCACTACATGGGACACTGATGCGTCACTCCATACCCTGCCACCCACTGGTCTAAGTGGACATGTAAAATGCTCTTTGAAAGTTCAAAACTCTTTTTTTCATGCCTAAAAGTGAATAAAAATACTTAACAAAAAAATCCTAATTGAAGTTGTTATAATTCATGCATGAAAGGGTTAAGGTGGTTTCTCTTTGAGATTGAGGAATGTTGCTGCACAGGTGTCAAGTGTGTCACCCATCAGTTTGTATTTCCTCTGAATTCCAGCAGAAATAGCAAAGAAATCATTCCCATCCAGAGGCTGAAACCCCGTGAAAAAATGAAGGGAAAGTAGTTGGTATTGTGCAGAAACCTTTTCACCAACTACCAAAGTATTCGCCTGTCAAAGGAAACGGAAGGAGCCTCTGTCTAATGACCCCGAGGCTTTACAGATGAGCCCTGACGGCTGACCCTGATGACTTGTTTTGTAAGCTAAGAGGCATGGGGATGTATGAGTAAAATGCACTCACTTCTTCTTCTTTTTCTTTTTTTTTTTTTTTAACAAAGGTGCACAATACATCAGACATCTGGAGACATCCATATGCTT
>VUQR01019213.1:0-11207 GCA_015108515.1 Hemichromis elongatus
TCAGGCTGTAAAGCGGCCTTTATTTTCTCAATGCTTCATTTTCGACCGTGTTTATTGGTAGCATGTGTTTAACAAGACTGTAGGCTACGGCATTCGTTATGTCGCTATGTCTCTTAGCTTTTTTGTCATATGGTAAGCCGCTGGAGAAAGCCGACCCAACTTCGCAGGGTTGTTTTCCATGACGAATTAGCGCTTTCAGTCAGAGATTGAGCGTGCTCCAGTGGGTGGCACTGCTTCAGCTGATCAAAAAGGTTTGTTGTATTTCCAGACTTTGTGGGAACATGCTTTCGGCACAATTTACAGTGCGCGCTGCTCTGTTTTTTGTCAGACTTCAAATAGCCGAAATACGTCCACACTACTTCTCTGGCCCTTCCTTTCAACAATGTCTCCGACGCTGGAGCCGTCATCTGTGTTCTCTTCGGTAACCTGGTCACCCAAGCTCTCGGCTGGTTTTTCTCTAGTCGGCACACTCACTTCCTCCATTATCTGACACGGTCGCTGGCTGCTTCCCAAACAAATACACATGTGCTGCTTGGCACTTGTGCTGTATGTAACAAGTCACGTGACGTGACGCTGCAGCTGTGATTGGTTCAGCTCTGCACTACTTAATTTGGATTGGCTGTTCTTATGTTTTTTTAAGAGAGGAAGAGAGAGAGAGAGATGAGGTCTATCGCAATAGTTTCATTTCTCTAGCGACAAAAAGTTATATTGCGATACATATCGTTATCGTTCTATCGCCCAGCTCTACCTTCCAGCCATCTAAGTCCCAGAGTCCTAATGACTTCAACATTGTCTAAGGAGTTTGGAAAGAAAGCGACAGTCTACCATGACCTGAATGACTAAGAACCTACACACACACCTCCATAATAACAGTTTTATTGGTTCTTCAACAGGATTTGAAAAATGTTAAAGTGCAATTATAACCCTATGTTGATTTTGTTTTTTCCGCTTATAGAAACAGCTCATTGTCCAATTGAGCTCTGTTTGAATATATCAACATTTCCTTAGAATTATACCCTGGTTTTTCTATAAATAAACACTTAAATATACCAACTCTTGGTACTGAATAAATCACTTCTTGGAATAGCTTCGTGGTGGCGATGATGGTAACTATGAGCGTTTGAAGAGGGAATTTATTCTTTTGGAAACTCCAGTTCAGGACCAACTTGTGAGGCAGTCACTGAGGTGTAAGTGAAGCATTGCAAATGTACAACAGCAGCATCACAATACCCATATATTCATAATAATAACAGTGATATTTAAAAATTAAGCACAACAATATGAAGTGAAATGTGCCCTCTTCAAACTGCAAAGATCTTTAGAATTTCCTCTGGGGAGGATTGCTAACAAAATCTGCTGAAATGTGTCTTTCACATCCACAAGTGTAAATATTGTGATGATGCTAGAACATGCTGCAACTTCTGCTCACTGTGAATGTCTGTACAAAACATGACATCATTACATTCATTGGATAGAACTATATCACTCTATCTTTTCATTCTTTATGGACTGGGAGAAAGTATAAAAAAATTTATGTTTTTTTTGTCTACAAAGTCCACAGACTTCGTAAATTGTGCAATCTGTTGTTATTCTGTCATGCAGATTCTCTGTGTATCCAGAGATTCGACCCTGGGCTGGGCCTCATTGCACCCATAAACCCCATGATGGCAGGAATTAGCCTGGTCCCCCCTCCGCCCGTTCCCTCCGACATGCCCATCATCAAGGAGATCATCCACTGCAAGAGCTGCACTCTCTTCCCCCAGAACCCTAGTAAGACTGTACTTTAATGCAGAAGAGACAAACTTTACTTGAAACTTTGGAGGTGTATGACTTTTTCAGTAAATGGCAGACAGCAATACCAAGCTAGTAAATGTAAACTGGTTAGCTTAAAGGTACAGTCAGTAATGTTTTTATGCTTACTTACTTAAAAAAAAAAAAACATATAATTAATCTATTAAAAATATTACATTCTCAGACCATATCAGAGTTTATTTGCTGTGTCCAAGTCCAATAACGTTAGCTTGACTTCAAAGAAAGGTTCACTAACACTGTTCAGCTAACTAACACTGTTAAAAGCAGCTGTGCTTACCAACTGAGAAGTTTAGAATATGCTTAACAACTCACCTCAGTATAACTGTCATCAGACTTAGGTGAGATTTTCTGACCCGTATCCAACTCCTTTCACAAAGTTTTACAGCTTCCTCCAGAGTAAATAGGCATTGCCACGTACTGACAGCTGAGATAAACAGCAGGCTGAGAGCCTACACTCGCTACAGATGAAAGGCAACCAGAGTTGTCTGTCCTACAGCAGCCACCATAGTTAGAATTATGTAGTAGAATTGGAAGCAGTTAAAACTGAATTCATTTGACTCCAATCTGCTGATATCTTGAGGTGAGTTTTTACATACCTGACTTAAATGTGAGATGGAATCTATTTTAAAATTAGATATAAATATCTTTTTTTGTGCTCAAACTTGACATAAAAGTGAATTGCTTTCCTCTTTAAACTGCAGAGTAGCAGCATAGCTGTGGATTATGTGGCCATATAATCATGTAACCGGTCCTCTTGTTGTGCCTCAGACCTTCCTCCTCCATCGACACGGGAGCGCCCTCCCGGCTGTAAGACAGTATTTGTCGGGGGTTTGCCAGAGAACGCCACAGAGGAAATCATCAGGGAAGTGTTTGACCAATGTGGGGAGATCAACGCCATCCGAAAGAGCAAGAAGAACTTCTGCCACATCCGCTTCAGTGAGGAGTTCATGGTAGACAAGGCTATTTACCTGTCAGGTCAGCACTTTTTTTGGGGGGGATTGGGGTTTTGTTGTCATTTATTTGTCTTGGATTTTTTTGTGGTTGTTTTGTGTTGTTGCTTTGATTATTATAAAGTGGGCCATATTGGGGTAAAAAGTTAGTTGGCTAGTTATCAGTTAATGTTAGCTTTGGAGCTGAGGAACTTGGTTTGCAAGGTCCATCCATAGTTTTGAGTGAAATGCTAATAAAATGCTTTTTTTTTTTATATACTCCTGCTGTTAAGCTAAATATTTTAAGAGGCCTAGTCTCAGGTGGCTATTTAAGGAACTGTATTATTCATAATTCTTCATCATCTTCATGTTTCACCCTAAAGATTTTCTGCGTGATCAAATCTGATGACATCCCTCTAGTTGTAGAAAGCACCTAAATATAATAGTATCATCTTCTCTCTTTCAGGGTATCGAATGCGTATCGGATCCAGCACTGATAAAAAGGATTCTGGGAAGATCCATGTAGACTTTGCCCAGGCCAGAGATGACCTTTATGAGTGGGAGTGTAAACAACGCTTACTGGCCAGAGAGGAAAGACACCGCCGCAAGATCCACGAAGACAGACTTCGACCACCATCTCCCCCTCCGATTGTGCACTACTCTGAACACGAGGTAGCACTGTTAGCAGACAGACTAAAAGGTGAGCATTGGCAATGGGTTTACAGAGAAAATATAAATTTGGTTTTCGTCAAAAAAGTGATTTCTTGCCACTATACAACAAATTAATCTTAGCCACAAATGTAGCAGATAAACTGATCTCATTGATAGCTCATATCAGGTGATGGCTGATACCCTTTGATGCTTCTAAAGGGCAAATCTCTCACACAGGCACACGCATGCATGCAGAAAAACAACCCCTGCTCCTCCTTTAAATGCTGTATCCAAATTCATTTTTTGTGTGCTGGCAAGGGCAGGGACCCAAAGACTGCAGAGGCCAGCACAACTATGAGCTTCATCACTAACGTGACAGGGTTGAACTGAATTTGTTCAAGGTTTTTGTAGTTTGGGTCAGGTTGTCTGTTCCACTTTGGCCACCGCTGTGTTTCAGAAGCCCGAACAAAATCTGCAGGTGTTGTCATGGATACAGAGAGTAAATAAAATCCCTTGTTGTAAACATATTAGTCCAAAGCCATGTACGACTTTTCAAAGCGGATTTGTAGTTCACAGATAACAATGCTTTTAATTTGATTGGCATCACATCTGTTGCTCTGTGTGTATAATCTCCTGCTTAGGTCACTTGCTGCGATACCCAATAACATGCATGCATGAATTAATTGTCCAGGAAGCTGCACAATTATTGATATTCTTCATCCCCCCCGTTTGTAACAACTGTGTTTGATGGCATATAATGCAGACAAACAGTGTGCAAACACAGGGGAGCTGCAACATGCCATATTTGCATCAGTCTGTGTATGTTTTTTTGTTTTACACCAGTTTTTTGTGAGTTGTTGTTAAAACTGCAGTTTTTACTCAGCGGTTCTCAGAGAGCTTTGGAGTGACATAAGAAATAGGTTTTGTGAAAACAGAGTATCAGATTTTTTTTTTAAAGGGAGAGAAATAAAAGCAACTGTTGAAGTGGGATTTTAGTTATTAGATTTTCGAGTGTTTATCAAAGATCTCTGCACAGACTGTGAGCTCTCCACAGTCAGTCATCAGTACAAACACAGTGAACAGTAAATGAGACAAACATGATTGAGATGGAGCAAGAACTGCTAAATAAAAGCCTTACCAGAGTTCTCAGCAGCCCAAAATAAAACAAAACAGTTGCAATTTTTTTTGTCTTTACCTTTCTCATTGCCTTCAGTGGCTTCCTGCTCATTTCTTCCTTTTTTGTTTCTAGCAGCTATAATCCAGTAAGATATGCATTATTAAGTAAGCCATTGTAGGATTCTGGAATTCGTTTACAGATGTAATCGAGTCATAAATACGTCTTTTTAGGCTCTGTGTTCAGGCTGAAACACCACTTAGCCTCTGAAAAGGATGTAAGAAGAAAATGTTTGACTTCTCTTTTTGTACAGCAAGAAACACAACTCCTTATAATTTTCAAGCTCTAGGCTAATTTCTTTATGGTAGCAGCACACTATGAAGCCTTGAGCTAAATGCTGTTGCTGATGCTAAACAAACATTTTAGATGCTAACATTATCTAAAGTACCTGTGATGCTGCAGTATTTGTCTTTTTTTCCCCAGGTTATATCATGAGATATCTATCGGTTAATTTTTTATGACCATTTCAAAGTCGCAGGACAATCCCTGTGTGTCCCCTGGTCACTGGAATAGAAGTCAGATGATCACCAAATTTATCACAGACACAAAGTTGAAGTAACTTGAACCAAAGCAACAATCCAAAACCCCCTGACATGTGCTGATCTTTTCTCTTATTTTTCCTCAACTGGCAAACCCTGCATGGCTAAAAATTACACTGAAATCATACCCAGTGTGGTACAACGTAATGAGTTGGATTACTGACCATATATATATGTATATATATTTATATTTTTATATTTATTTATTTATTGTTATATTAGCTGAAAATGTGGTGAGAATGCCGTTCAAATGCTTTGTTTGAGTAAAACTTAGCAATCCTTTCCCTGCTTGACACCCAGTACTTTTCCCCTCAAGCTGTTTTAAACCTGAGTAGAAATGTGCTCCGTAAAAGAATGAATCATGGCAATGAATAATTCAGGTGACATTTGAAAGAAAGGCAAAAGTCCTCATTACGCTTCTCTTTTAAAATCAACCCAGTTTAACTACAGGAGTTACATTTTTCAAACCCCCATTTATCTACTGTGTAATGTGATTAATACCACAGACCACTCCCTTTCTTTCTGTACTGATGCAAACCTGCCTCCACCTGCTCCTTCTGCACGTGAGGAGAATTGATGGGAGAGGATGAAGTGTGAGACTGAGTTGGCAGTGGTTTTCATGAGTGAGAAGTGAGCAATGAGGGGTGTTTGCTGTGGAGGAGTGTGAAGGTCACTTTCCTCCTCCTCCTCCTCCTCCTCTTCAACCTCCTCCGTGTTGCCTTCACTCTGCTGTGGCTGATTCTTGTCTCCAGTGATTGAAAGCGTTGCATATTTACAGTAAAAGGCTGTAAATGTTCTCTGTTTATAAAAACACAGTGGCTCTAGAGTCACTTGCAATTTAGTGCAATTTAATCACATTCAGATCCAGCGCACTACTTATTACTGACATTGCCTTCATGCATTGTGATGACCTTCATGTTGTCTCAGATTCAGCAGGCAAACTAAACATTACCATCGATTGTTGTTGTCATATTTGTGCCGTGTTTCAACCTAAACCTGTCTTTAACGTGCTGCCAGATCAACCGCACACATCAGTTAAATAAAGCATGAAAGAAAAGAAAGTCAAACTCTTGACTCTAACAACTCCCACACAAAAAGAAATAATAACATCACCTTATGTGGTGCTGTGACCTTTGTGCCAATAAATTGTTGCTGAGAAGCACATTACCACTAAAGTGGGATTCAGATATATCTTATTTCCATGGGAACTGTTAAAAAGCCTGTTTAGTGCAACAATAGATCCTGATGATTTGAATGACTCAAACTGATGCGCAAAGTCTATGTTATAAGGTAAAGTCAGACATATCTGTTCATTCTAAACCTGCTTTATTGATTCAAGTTTGAGCTGCTGTTCTGAACAGAGTGACAGATTTATCTATCTCAGATATTCATCACTGGTAAGTCTCAATGTCGGACCTGTTACTGAAGTTAACTTTATCACAAACAGACTATACCATCAAGTTGTTTTTTATTTTATTAAAATCATAATAACACTTTTCAAAGAAGACTCCTTTCTAGCCACCTTTTCTATGTCTGCTGTTTTGTGTATTTATCTGTGTCTCTGTCCTATCTCTCTGGAAAAGCAGCAGCATGTTGTTTGCTTCTATTTGCTCCAGAATCTCCAGTTTATCTACAAAACCCAAACCTCAGCCTCAGTGTAGTGTTCCCATCCATCCTCTAATACCTAACATAAACAAGCATGTTTTCTCTCTGAATAACCCTTTTCAATTCATTCTTCACCTCAAACAGCAGGGGAAATAAATTTCCATTATTCCCCTGCTCGTCCCTGTTCAGCAGCACTTCATTGTGCTCGCTGTAATGTGACTGTAATCTGCTGCTGTGTATGAATGGGGCTTTATCGGAGTGGGGGAAAGTGTCTTCTTACAGGTTGTGTTGCACTGGGTATTGAGCTCATTAAATGCTCTCTAATTCACTCTCTTCTGCCGTCGTCCGCGGCTCCGTGGCACCATTCAATTATTATTCAAATGGAAGAGAATGCACTCGACGGAAGCCCGCCGAGACGTCGCCGTTTCTGTGACTGAGACCGAACGCTGCTTAGGGTTGTGCTTGAAAAAGTTGAAAATCAAAAATGCATTTTGTGTTCAGCGGCTGTGACGTAGTTCACACACCCGTGAACAGCGGAGGCCTCCAGAGGAAGATTTTAGTCCCCAGTAGCTGCTCCATTGTTTATTTAGGCTGAGTGAATGTTAAAGGTCCCATGAAACAGCTTTCACATCGTACTTTTCAGTCACCGATTTGGTGTGATGTACCAAGACACGACGTGCTGGGGGAGGGGCTTGGAGTCCAAAGAGATTTTAGTATTGTGAATATATACATTTTAAAGCAGCTGTAATGCTTTTTCTCTTCAATTAAAATATGAAAACATCCATCTAGTAAAGTGAGCTTGGTCGGCCTTCAGGAGAATATCCCTTAGTCGTCACCTGGAGCTGTCAAGATGGGCTTTGCCATCAAGGAATTAAAAGCAGTTTGGATATGACTGTTGAGCACAAGGAAGAGCTTGGAAATCCATAGAGAGAAGCGTTTGTGTTGAGACTGATAAAGAGTTGAGCCTGAGTCTTGACACAGCTCCTGTTTCAGGAGTGGCACCTCATGACTACCCCCACATATCTACTACACAAGCATCCCATTATGTAGGCAGGCTGGCAGGTGACGTGAACACTCAAGTAGGTGAATGCAGGAACTTGAGAATGAACTGGTGTAGGAGTTTAAAATTGATACCATAGGTGCATCTACTAAAAATCTCATACAAGTTCAAATTTCTGTGACCTCACCCTCAAGGTCAGAGGGTGAGAAGTTATCTAAAAATAAGGTTATGCAGCACCGTAAATGGTAAATGTACTGATTCTTATATAGCACTTTTTTAATCTCCCAGAGTACTCAAAACTCTACAACATGCCAGCTGAAAAACCTCCTGCTGGTAGGTGAAAAATGCCAAAAGAAATGGTATACTTTAGTTCTGTACCATTCATTCCTCCAGGGACGTGTTGATGGTTTTGGGATTTAGATCAACTCAAATCTTTCTTGATTGTAACGGCTAATGTAATAAAGAAGACAAGACAAACAGCAGTGATGAGTAAGATACAGATACAAACATTCTGTGCAGCCCAGTGAGTGATCAGTGGTGAGCACAGTTGCCTCACAAACAAAGATGTTTGCTTATTAGAATCTCCTGGTCAGATGGAGACTTCCTGTATGAAGTTTGGATGTTCTTCCCTCTGTTCGGGTACTTCTTCCCTGAGTCCAAAAAATACTTGTTAGGTTAATTTGTTATTCCAAAAACTCCAAGCATGTGAGGTAGAGTGTACAAAATAACGCACTGTAGAATACGCTCAATGTTTAATTGCGACTTATAGTCACTTTGAATCACTTACCTTTTTCACCTTGTTCCCACAGACGATCACAAGTTCGGTGAGGCCATAGCAGTTCTGTTCACCTGGATCGACAGGGGCGAAGTCAACCGCCGCACCGCCAATCACTTCTACTCCATGATCCAGTCGGCCAACAGCCACGTTCGCCGACTGATGAGCGAGAAAGCTCAACATGAGGAGGAGTTGGAGCGTGCCAAAGAGGCCTTCAAGAATGCCCTGCTGGCTATATTAAATCAGTGTAAGGACGCTTTCATATTTTACACACTCACAGACGTACTGACAGAACTTCCAGACAAAAGGACGTCTCACGTTTTGCCATAGTAAGTGTAAACTGCACAGGTAAGTTCAACCAGTGGTTTTCGCTTCACACTGGAGGTAGCAAGTTTCATTCTATTTCAGCAGTTTTAAGAGAACTATGAACTAGAGACCATCGTATGATTGGATAACACCCATCACTCAACTGCACCTTCAGTTTAATTGGTTAAATCAATTGATTCATGTAGGATGTTTAAACACATAAGACTTTGATTAAAGTGCTGCACAGAAAGCACCTGAGACTGAACAGTACTACTTTTTTAGGTGATAACCAGTTAATAAATATGTACTTCTGGCCTTGTGCCACCACATGTGCCGTCAGTGTGAGCTTACTCCTGATTGCAGCCTCTCACACTGGTGCAGGGTGTGGTGCAGTGGCAGATTATGGCGGTGCAGACCATGAAGCCATTTTCACCACATCCATTTCAAAGCCCGCCTTGATGCAAGTCATTTACTCTGTGAGCATCTCGGCCCAGTCTCCATGACAACACTCCCCGATCTGTCTCACCATCAGCTCCATTATCTTCAGCGCGCTGTGCAGTGGTGATTAGGTCAGTCGCACAGAGGTTTCAGAGTCAGAAGCGTGAGAGCGCTCTGACCTTTTCACAGGCTGCCTTCAAAAAATGCCAACACACAGTGAGTGATAACCACAGCTGCTGTGTTACTGCATGCTAATGCTACTCTGAAACAGCACTGATTAAATAGCACCCATTCACTGACACTTAGCTAACTCTTTGCAATTAAAGCTGCATTAGGTGAATTTTGACCACTAGAAGGCAGTGTATTTACAAAAACACGATAATAACTTGCTGTGTACAGCAGCAAGAGACACGACCACTGAAATGGAAAGGAGCCCATGTCCACCTGATGGCGTGGATTTGCTCTAGTTTTAGCTCAGTTTGGATCTCCACCACCTCCCAATTTAAAATATCTACATAACACAACCTTTAAATCCTCCACTATTACCAGATGATATACATAACAGACATTATTATTACATGTGCAAACATTCAGCCTCAGCAAGTACCCTTATATTAGCTTAATACATTTTCTGAGGAAATTACGCTACTTTTTATTGCCTTGTATTCATTTGATGCCCTAAATTTTGATGCTTTGTGAACATCACCTTATAATTCTTAGAATCCTATATCATAGAAGGAGAGACTGAGATTTCTGACACCCAGATACGATACGATTTGAATATTGCCAATGAGAGAAGTATGTGAAATAAAGTGTGCAAAGGTAATATTTTTCACGAGCAGCAAGAGGTATGCACAGAACCAAAACTAGGAGCTTAAAGGGTCAAAAATATCACTTAATGCACATTTAATCTGATGATACGTTCAGAAAAAGGCATATTTGGCATCATTTCACAGTTCGTGTTCGTTTTTAAACAAGGTGAGTAAGAAAATGTACAGTTGTCTCGTTTTTCACTTTTTGTCAGTGGTTTTTCTGTTACAGATGATATCCGAAAAGGCTAAATCTGAATTTGCCTTAGGTTTATTCAGGTTTGGCAGATGAAAGTTATGTCACCACTGGAAATGTTTGACCACAAATCAAATGTCAGAGCAAAAGAAAAAATGCAAGGCAGCATATTCATGCAGAATGGAAGTGTGTCTTCTCTGATTGGCTGTTTCAAAGTTATAGACAATCCTCCCCAATCCAGTCCAGTAATTTTTGTACATAGATTGATTCCATTATTGCTTCCACTCATGTTAAACATGTAATATGTCAATATTTCTGATGGAGTTTAAAATTCACGGTCCATTCTGGATAAATGTTGCCTTTGTCAGTCCTGTGGGAAGTGAAGCTGCAGGTGATGAGATGTAAGTACAGAGCACTGGCCAGGAGAGAGACCTGCTCATCACATGACACACATTTTAGATGAATTATTTTAAATTTGTTCTGGATTAGCTTTTCCTATTTTACATGCATCTGTCTATATAGGCTGTGCTAATATATATTTTACTTACCACCTCTGAGATTCACAGGAAACAAGGACTCGTGCAAAACATTCTCCAGCTGTCAGTCTCAGAGTCTCCTGCAGCTTTACAGACAGCCCTGAGAATTGCATATTAGGTTGTGCACATGTGTGAAGATGTGGCACAGACGAGATAAACATTGCTTGATGTTTATTGACCAGCACTACAGCTGGATCACAGAGACTCCAGTTGTGGCTAATTGCTCTGCAAGTTGACTGAAACACGACTCGGAGACATCAACTGGGGTTAATTATCCAACACAATCGTAACTTGCTCTCTCAGCCGCGACAGTAATTTCGGCCCATAGTGGCTCCAGGATTGTGGCCAGGAGCTGGTGTTTGTTGCTAGTGGGACACATGTGTAGTAGCTTTTTTATATCATGTGGAAAGCATCCTGTCAGATAGCTGATTTTTTTT
>VUQR01019213.1:30856-43191 GCA_015108515.1 Hemichromis elongatus
TCAACTTATAAATCAATGACTCCATTACTGTCATATGGTGCAGCCACTACATGTGTGTGTGTTTGTGTGTGTGCACAAGGTGAGCTGCACAATTACTGCTAAGTAACATGAATAAATACTAGAACTGAAAGCATGTGTAAGAAAACACAGATTAACACTTAACAACATTTAATCTTACCTTAAAACTTCTCTTTCTTATATTTCCACTGTTTATATGTCATTTTTTTCTGCAACTGTTATTTCAATGATAAGCAAGTTAGACCAGTCATCAATGTATGTTGTGCCTTTCGAGTTCAAGTGTGTGAATGAAAGCAGAGAAAAGAAAAACAGAAGCTTAGTCAGTTTAGATGGTATGTTTTTTGCATTTGCACTTCTGCAAGGGGTCATCGTGACTCTGAGTGCACACGTAAAAGAATGAATTGGATGCTCATTTCATACAGACTGTATGCGCTGAGTCGTGATGTTCCACATCTATGGCTCCATTATTGCTGTGTTGCTGCACAGATTGTTTTCTGCTATTGACTTGTTCAAATAGTCCAACCAAACGGTTGGACTATTAAACAAAGGAGCTTTCTTGGCCATCAGAAAGTTTGCCAGCATGCTTTCTTTTGCACGTTTGTGGAACATGTTCATAAATACACACACTCAGTTGTAGCGTCTGTCCAAGTTTGTGTCCACTGTTTGAATCACTGTCTGCAGACACAGAAGCCACAAATTGCCCTGATTCATAAACCATTCCGGGACTGTTTGCAAATGCCAAGCCTCACACTTTAAACAGTTGAAACCATTTTAAGACTTCAGTTATACAGCTGCAGCACTTCCTTTCTTTTGAATAAGAGTGCATACACACCCAATTGGGGGTTTTTTCCTACCTTTTCTGTTGTCTGTAGAGGCTATACGGTGGTCAAGATGCCACAGGCTTGTTGATGGCTACCAAAAGTGTCTGGTTTATATGCAGCTTGCTATGGGACATCTAACCAAAAATGAGTGGGGATGTATGAATACTCTTGACCTTGTGTGGATAAGAGAAAATTAAAAGAAAAAAATATTTTTTTCTTGCACACAATTGTGTGATCATTCCACCCAGAAAAAAGAAAAGTACAAAGAAATCATTAAAGTCCAAAATTACTGTGACGTTCACGCCCATGATGAGAAGATGTAGAGTTTTGACTGAAACATGTTGTACATGTTGCAAACTATTTTTCAATTTTAGCTCCCAAACTTTCTTTTGTATGCTTGTTTCCTGTTTATAGCAGTAAACGGTATCTTATACAAAAAAAAACATTCCAGTTCTTGTTTGGATTTGTTTATTTTAACTCATTTAACTTATCTAAAGGTGAAGAAATGTAACAGGTTTATTATTTTTGTGTGTGCTACAAGAAGACAAAGATTTGTACCACTTGTATATCTTGACAGTAAAGGCACAGTTAGCAGGCGTCTTCCTGAAAAATAAGGATCCAAAATAAATATAATCTAAATCTTGTCTGTACCTACACTGGAAATAGCCTAGAAAAACTCAAAATTCCATACTGCATTTGTGCATTATACAGGTTTTTTCTCCTCCCTTTGACTGAGGCAGAGTTCAGTTTCCTTGGTGCAGGCTTGAAATATAACTTGGTTTTTCAGTGCACCCCCACCTCAGCCTCTCCTTCAGCCCACAGTTCTCTGTGGCACTGTTCCATGTGAGCAGGCCTGGTGGAAGAAATTGAATTAGGCCCGTCTGTAATTGCAAGCGTTTCGCCACATAAATCAAGGAAATAAATATTGGCTGTGCTGGATCCTCCAGGGGACGCCACTCTATTTCTTTACCCCTACCCAGCCCCCACCATCATCCACTCCTTTCCCCCCCTGCATGACTGCCTACCTTTGCAGGACCTCTCAGAAGTAATCAAGTTGAGAGCAGTTTCTGCTCTGGCCAGCATTTTTTTATGGGGCTGCCCTGCCATTTGTTTATTGTGCAGCATTTCATGAGGATGCAGATTGGCTGCTCTGCTGGAGCCTGAACCTTTATATCTAATAGTCACTCTAGTGGATCTTACTTATTTGTCAGCTCAGTGTGTGTGTGTGTGTGTGTGCGTGCACGCCCACACATTGGCTTTATCAGTTTGCCAAGCCTGTTCTTGAAGCACTCATGAATACTGATGGTAAATACTAAATATACACAGTTGCAGTTTTCAGAGACCACATTTGCCTCACAAATAGTGCATTCAGAAATCCAATGACAAATGTTTCTGTCCAAATGTAGAGCAAATTTCAAGCAAAGTAAAATCTGCGAATGAAAACCAGATTGAATCATTGAAATATTTGTATGCATTATGTTGTACATTAATTTTTTTTTTACTGTTCTGTCCTTAATTGAGATTCAGATGTTTCTCTATAATTTTGTTAACCTTTGATTTCGTTACTCAGCATCTCTGCCAGTGAGATGTTAGATCGCTCCCCTGCTCTTATATTTTCATTGCACTGAAGCGCGGGTTTATCTAATGACCCTTCTTCTCCGCAGGCATTATATCGACCTTCCTCCATGTCCATCCATTCGGGGCCAACCTCGAGTATCTCTGGTCGTACATACAGAGACTAGACTCCAAGGTAAATGTCATTGAAAAACAACATGAAACATTCAGCTACATTTCTCAATAAACCCTATTAAAGAACACATGACATAGAAAATATATGTGATACACAGGATCTACTTGTGAGCAACAAACAAGGGATTGCAAAGGCATAATCTATGTAACCTTTCTTTGAATTAGACTGGCCATTTCTAAGAGGTTCTCTTAGTTTTAGACTAGTGTTTTGGTATATTTTGTCAAACTTGCATGGGTTTTTCTTGAGAGTAAGTCTATGGGTGCATCGGTGCTTTTGATTTTTTTATCAAGCTAACACACAAAGCAGCATGCTGATGTTAAAGCACAAAAGAACACACACAGCAAATTTACTTTCATGTCATTCATCATCAGCAACAGTCTCACATACAGTGCTTAACAAATCTATTATACCACCCATAATAATTTTATATAAAAAATTTTTTTTCAGAAATTGTATATAAATAACTGTAATTTGCCATCTTAACAAATAATAATAATAATAATTTGCTTTACATTTATAGCATAGTTATATCATATTTTTGCATTAAAATGATCATTTAGATTAAAGAGCTTTCACATATTAGTGGATTAACCATTACAGAAACATATAAATACATAAATGTATAACATACAAATTATTTTAAAAATTATCCAACAGTTTATTTTAGGGTAGCTAAGCTGTATGTGCTCTGCCATCACAATGCCACAAAACTCCAATTCATTTCTTTTTTTCCATTCATTACAGTCGTATTCATATAGCAGCAAATCACACTAACAGTCACCTAAAGATGCTTTATATTGTAAGGAGAAGACACTCTGAGTATAGCGGCTCTGCACATTGAAGAAGATAACAGTGGAGGAATTATAACCTTAAATGTACTTACATGGCTTTTGGATAAACTGTCACCATTATTATAAATATAAATGTTATTAGGGAATGATAATTCAAAAGCACTAAAGCAGAAATAGTATGAGAAATCAGATAGAAACAGATGAAGGCGAGGCTATGAAGTTGGATATTATAACTGAGGAGGACTTTTTGGGGGGGGGGGGTTTAACCTCAAGTGTTTAATAGAGGAACTACAGTTTTTGGCACCAGTGTTAACTTCATTGAGCTAGATGTTGCAAATTCATGAAGATTTTCCATATTAAATGTGTCTAAAAATTATCAGATTTTCTTTGGTTTTTAATATATTTAGTGGAGGTTTTACCTGTAAATCTAAGGTAGCTCTAAAAGACCCAAAGTACCAAAATGACACCCAATATAATATGAAAGTCAAATAAATAAAGCCCCTGCTTTTTTTCTGCATTTTATTCTATGTCAGTGTGATTTCCCTTCCTCTCTGCTGTCATCACTCAGGTATCTGCAGGGGAACTGGAGCGGCTCATGGTCCGTCTGCCCAGTATGTTCAGGCAGGAGTTGAGTGGCGTCGGTGCAACTCTGGAAAAAAGATGGAAATTCTGCGGTTTTGACACACTGAGTTCAGCGTGACACAGGAGTGGCGCACACACACACTGCGAAGACGCACCAACGTGAACAGAGGCGCACAGTGACTCGGACCTTTAATTCACGCGCGTGTGTGTGTGTGTGTGCGCGCGCATGTTACTCAGGCACATGGCAGTGCAGTAGACAACAGATGACGTTCACTCAAGCAGACACTGGAAACTGTGAAAGCGACTGATTTTTTTTTTAGAGTCCCAAAAGACATTTCACCTCTGGATGCTGGGTTCAGGTGAATTAACATTTCTTTTCTTCACTGCAGATTCTCACCACAGTGAACTGCAACAGGGCGTTATAGACTAAATATTGTCGGTTAGCGCTGAAGACCACCCTCTGTCTGTCCACTGAACTGAATCATGATCCTTGGTGTCTTGCTGTCGGTGCAGCTTGGAGCCTGAACAATCCAGCAACAACCGAAACATCACAGACAGAGAGTTCTTAAAAAAAGTTATACCAAAGTTGAACGTTAAAAGATTTGATGCCAAACCTCATTTCCCTGGCAGATAAATCGTCTCCTACTCGGTCCAGGAACTGGCTGTGTAAGAGAGTTTTTGCTGGGCTTCCTGTGGCATGATGGGACCACAGATAGATCACTTCCTCTTAATGGTTTGGAAAGGAATTTGTACACAACTCTAAATCTGTCATTTAACAAAAACACATACAGAGCCCTTTAATTTAGTCTTTACTGCCAGCTGATTGTAATCTTGTGCTACATTCTGAATGTGGTGGTGAAACAACATCTAACATTATTTGTGTCACATTTTTCTCTTCCTGGTTTTCATATTTGGGTTTTTCAGGCAATTCCCTGAGTTTGTCCAAAGTAGTGATTTTCCCCAGTATTTTTACTGGGATACAAATTATGTGTTGCCACTGCTTTTAAGGCTAAAGTAAAGGAACAAAAGTCTGCGTGCACAGTGACCACCACAGATGACATGAAAGGAACGGCCATTGCACGACTAACATCAGCCTTACTCTACATATCAGAATACAGTAAATCCCCCTTCTGTTAAAAGGGTCTATCTGCAGAAATGAAATGAAATAAGATTTTTTTTTAAATAAAAAACATTTTTAAAAGGTCAACATACAAGATAACTATAGATGTTCGAAACAGCATCATATGTGAAAACAAATAAAGGTGGGAACATGTTTGACACTGTGAATTCTTTAGGTATGCTCATTGCATTAGTTTCAATTCAGCTTTATTTATACAGTGCCAAATCACAACATCAATGCTTTTTATATTGTAAGGCAAAGACCCTACAATAATAGAGTCGGGGTGAGGAGAAAGAACAGAGAGAGATGGGACAAAAGACAAACTATAGTCATCATGTAAATAGAAGTAATCCCAGCACTGAACCCTGTGGAACTCCAATCGCTGTAGCACGGTACCTTTAATATCTGTGGCCTGTTCTAGTCTCTATTTGTGATTAGAACAGACCATGTGTCTGTGTCACATGATCTGTCAGGTACCTGAATACCTGACAGTAATAACAGTGATAAAGTACCTTATAAATGCTAGAAGTTTACAGTTTTAAAACCAGATTACCCCGTGGGATTATATCAGTGAAGACTACATGCAGTATAAGGACTTAGATTTTTGCTGTTTTGCTACTCCTGTTAAAAAAGGTAACAAACCAAAAGTCTTCCAACAGAAATGTGCTGCTTCACACCTCAGTACCATCGGGAAACATCTTGGATACATTTACCGTACGGATAAAATAATAATGTGAGCCTCCATTGTTACTGGATGCTAGTGTTTATGGAGTGAGTTCATATTTATTTCTTACTGCCATGTATTTTTTAATTAAAAATAATAATAATATACAGGGAAACCGGAAGGAAAGGACAATAGCCTGGAGAAACCGCATGACGATGACGGAAGTAAAGAAAGAAAAATAGCTTGTTTTGTCAAAAATTGATGTGAGGGATCCAAATTCAATCATTCTGCTTAATTTATTTCATTATTGTGTAAAGAAGCTGTTCACAGAAGGCAGCAGACTGCAATGTTCCACTGCCATATTACATATTGTAATTAAATATGGTAAAATGAATGAAAAAAAAATGCCCTGAGTGAGTGCTATTTTTTTTTTTTACAAATATAGTGTCTAAAGTTGATAAGTGTGGCAAATATGTATTTTCAAAGGGAAACAAATGATGATGGTCGTCTGGGCACTGCAGATCATTTCTGTCATTTGTGAGTGTTTTTAAAGACCACAAAGCCGGACATGTAGAAAATACAATGCTAATGTTATTTAGCATTACACTCCCATTAACGTTATGGGTACTCTTTCTCCTTATTTAAATATCTAGCTCTAACTGTATGGAATCAATCTTTTCACCTGCTATTAAATAAAAGAAAGAAATCAATGAAAACAGGACACTCACACGCACACAATCACAAACATAAGGTCTACAATGACAATTGTGTGGCAAAGGGATAAGGCAATCTAAGTACAATTCAGTGTAGTTTTATTTGATAACAGCAGTCTCCCCTAGCTACTTTATATTGTGAGGTAAAGACCCTACATTATCAAAGCAAAAAGCTCAACAATCAGATGACCCCACTGTAAGCAAGCACGTGGTGACAGCAGGAAGGAAAAACTCTCTTTTAACAGGAAGAAATGTACAGCAGAACCCTGCTGAGGGAGAGAGGATATCATGGTCACCTGATTTAGCCCTAACTATAAGCTTACTCAAAAAGGAAAGTTTTACTTAACAGGAGAAAATATATTACAGTGTGTACTATCAGTATGTTTTACACACAGAAACAGAAGTGTAATGAAAAAACAGGTCAACGATATCAGTTATTAAGGGACTGATTTAATATTTAGCTTCCCACTTTTGAAAAATTCCAACCTGACGGGTGATATGCATTTTGTTCCCCATCTTCTGGGTGTTGTACTGTTAATAGGATTAATAAGATACTGTCACACTGTTAAGAAGTATGATGAATTCTCTAGTCCATGCTTCTCTTTTCACTGCAAATTCTCCGTCATGCCTTTCCTTGACCCTATGACATTCTCCACTGAGGTCATATAGAAAGTGTGCTCACTTAAAGTACAATAGCTCTATATAAGTAACAGTCTGGTTATCAAATGGTGTTTAGAGGCCTTTTTTTTGGACTATTTGAAAGTATTCCGACCACATAAGGAGCTAACCTTAAAACTAAAACAGGAAATAACCTAAAAACTGTCAACACTCTGAGAGTCAAAGACGGATCCTGTTAAGGCACGGGTGATGTGGACTCAAGCGCGGGACTCCAGAGAATCCGATCTCAGTGATAGTTTATTTACAAAGTTCCACCAAGTGTATATACAAAAATGTGCAAAGGGTGCTATGTACAGCTGGTGCAGGAAGGGGCCAGGGTAATCCAGGGAAGGGGTCCACTCGTTCTCCAAACGCACACGACACTCGACTCCAACGCACTCCACACTCACGATACTCGATTCACACAGGAAGGGTCCAGGAGGTCTGCAGAGACACGAGGGTTAAACACGATACACGTACACACGGCTTTGCTGTAGACTGACTTTACTAACTAGTAGCAGACAACGATGCAGCGTCGACTAAGCGTCTCCTCCTGGTTTAAGTACGGGTGTACTCAATGAGGTTCAGGTGTGATCACTCAGGTGGAGGCGTGGACCGAGGGCGTGAACCCGTGATGAGTTCCGCCCCGGTGATAGAGGAGAGAAGAGGGAAAAAGGGGGGGAGAGAAAGAAAATAGATGCTCAGCCTCTCGCTGATCCTCCCGGCCGTGACAGATCCATAAAAGCAACATGAAAATGAAAAATATTTAGCAAAACAAGAAGTGAGGATAACTGAGGAACCAAAATTTAACAACACAAAGTAAGGACTGTAAAAAAACACTGAAGCATGGATAGTACAAAGGCCATGATGGATATTTTTGTTGTGATATTTTTTATCCACACAAACCCTCAACAACCAGTTTAAAAAAATACTACTTCAAAATAAAAGTTAAGCTGCTGGTCACAGCATAGATCCCAAACGGCCAGTTTCAAGTTTCTGAAAGTTTCATTTTTGACCACAGAGGTTTCACAAAAAACTTAGATTTTCCTCCTGGGAAAGTGTGAAAACCGCAATTTACAGACAAACAATAAATCAGTGGTTGGAAATATTTTGTTGGGGATATTCAATTAGGGTAGACTGTAGTTTTCCAGGCATGATGATGCCTCGGTAATATATACACATAAATATAGCTTTAACAAAAACATTCATTCGCCGAGGTATTACATCAATAAGTGTTAAAGTAGACACTATAAGAAACAGATTTATGCTACACACACATTAATGTCACTTTTCTTTGGTACAATGAAGATTTTAATTAGAGCAATGTCACTCAGCCCCGAGATCTGAATGACAGGAAACACAAAATTTAGCTTAGTGCGACGGTCGCTTTGCTGACTGCATGTGGAACACCTTGCTGACCTTTTCCCTTTAAATGTTACATGATTTTAAGGATTGGGAATGACATTAAAAGTGTATTTGCAGTTATTTCCACAGCAAATTTTTGCAGAAAATCCCAGGTTATGGGTTTAGTGACGTGGAAGTAAAGCTTTTATTCCAGTAATACATCTGCAAAGTGAAGCTCAGAAGCACAGCAACAAAACTAAATAAAAGAATAGTGTAAAAGGGGACTTTAAATTAAAGTATTTAACTTTACTGTGAGTCCTTCTTCTCTGGGGAATCTAGCTCACAGGATGATGTAAAAGGCTGTTCATGACCACAGAGCTGCTACTGATGCAACACGGCCGTAACACACGCTGCTGCTAATGGAAACATGAGTGTGGGTCTATGTGTATCCAGGGGTATCTAAATAAAAATCTAGGGCAGAGATTCACTGTCAAACACAATCTTTGCTAAAGCTAAAGGCTTTTTTAGCATTTTTCGCCTTCCTTGCTCACAAATCTCTTTCAGCTCAAGAAAAATTAATTCCATAGAGGAATCACTGACTCACTGAAGTTCCTGCAAAGGAATTCACACCCGCTTTCAAGGATATATTGCTGTACTGCAGGCACGCCATCTCTTCTACTGCAGTCCCTCCCAAACCCGCAGTTTCTCTTTATGTGCTGAGACTGAATGTGAAGCAATAGTTAGAAGTGGATGAATCACATAGAAAAGCTATAGAAAGATGCAGATGAGCGCACACAGGCAAACTGAAGGTCTGAGTTTCTAGCTTTTGACTGGTTGCTTAGCAAGTGCTCGAGAGGGCGTGCCCGTTTATGTTCCATATGCTTTCTTCATGGCCACTGGTGATAATGATAACCGTGCACCCATTCTCTATCACTACCACTGGAAAACATTCGTGGAGGAAATGACAGACTGTTGCTATCAATGTTTAAAATCTTGAATGCTTCACTTCTGGTTAAAATGTAGTTGATAGTGGTAACATTAAATTTACTATTACAGGTCACAGAATTCTGTGGGCAAAGAAACAAACTCAAGTTATTTCGATTAAAGAGTCGGGCAATATCCAGCTTTTTTTTTCAAAATTCTGTGAGCGGTCTGTAAGATTCTATGCTGCACAACGCAAAAGTGTGCCTTATTCTAAAATGATTCCTTATTCTAAAGTGTAGCATTTGATTCTAGTATACTTTGGTATACAGAGGAGTTTATGGCCAACGCAATGACAGCAATGACAAACTCAATGTTTTGCAGTCCTGCAACTGCAAAACAAGCCCAAATCATCACGCCTCCACTACCGTCCTTGACAGGTTATCACCTGTCAAGGACGGTATGGAGCCTAAGCAGAGAAGCTCATACCTCCCTCTCCCTAGTCACCTCCTACAGCTTGTCCCCAGGCCAGCCGAGAGATATAATCCCTCCAGAGTGTCCTGTGTCTGCCCCGGGGCCTCCTCCTGGTAGGACATGCCTGGAAAACCTCACCCAGGAGGCACCCGGGGGGCATCCTTGTCAGATGCCTGAACCACCTCAACTGACTCCTTTCGATGTGGAGGAGCAGCGGCTCTACTCTGAGCCCCTCCCGAATGGCCGAACCACTCACAATCTCTAAGGGAGAGGCAGGCCACCCTTTGGAGGAAGCCCGAGATACTTAAACTCCTCCACTTGGGAGTGGAGGAGTTTAACAAAAATGTATTTGAACAAAAGTCTTTGAGATCCCACTTTAAAACCTGCAAATGTCTGTCAGGCACATTTACTCTGAATTGCCTGAATTGTTCATTCTCAATCTCCTTTTCTGTCATTATAAATACACAATAATGATTAGAGGGAAAAACACCAGCTTTTATACTACTTATTTTTAACAATATACTTTATATTTAACGATAAAAAAAAACCCCTGAAGGACTAGTTCACAAACATGAACTGCCTGCAAAAAAAGAGTATGACACAATAAGTGAAACGTTATGGTACAGAGTGCATTCACCATACAGACTGTACAGCATCATTTCAGTTTATTTACTCTTTGTCATTTAGCTCATTCATCATTTTCTAGCAGTAACACTCTTTGTTTCCTCTATAATTAGTACTAAATTACTTTGGA
This sequence comes from Hemichromis elongatus, assembly GCA_015108515.1. Classification (NCBI taxonomy): domain Eukaryota; kingdom Metazoa; phylum Chordata; class Actinopteri; order Cichliformes; family Cichlidae; genus Hemichromis; species Hemichromis elongatus. The sequence continues at coordinate 41,466 of VUQR01019213.1, forward strand.
GTCTCTCTGAAATATTGTTGTAATTTATACATAATGTGATATAACCACTTTAGTCAATCAGACACATTCTCTGTGATTGCTCCTGCCATCATTTAAAGGAATCAATTTCAAATCATTAATGCACCAAACTCTATAATGCATCTCTTTAATGTAACCTTTTGACATGAATTTGAGCAGCGTTTCCAAACCATTCATTAACGCCTTAATTTTTTTACTGTTACATTTTGCAGGCCGCTGTCAGAAGAAATGAGGAGAATGCGCCACATTAGTTTGCATTATTAAATTACAGACAGCAATGTCTTGTCCCAGAGCTTTCCCCAGCGCTGCTGTTTGTCCACAAGTTTAAGCAGCAGCCTAAAAGATTTTACACGGCTGCTTCTGCTTCCTCTGGGTCTGAGAGAAGAGAGAAACCAATTTCACAATTTGGGGCAGCGCTTTACTATTTATACACCACTCCTGAACAGGGAACACGCATAATCACACTGCGGCCCGTGCATGAGAGGAGGGAGCACGAGTGGGGAAGGCTGGCTGCAGTATTTATGGCTCCGTAGGTTTACTGTGTCAACAGCAGGCTTTTCTCTCTCCTCAGATCCGTAACTGTTCATGTCTCCATTTGTACACAACAGCTGGCAGTGGCTTCATTCCCCTTATTCACCCACATTTTCTGTTTAGATGTTGATTTATCCATTTGCCCATCATTGTTCCAGACAGGAAGGAGTTGAGATGACAATTCAAAATGCTTTGATAAGTACTATCAAAACAATTTTGTTACCTTATTTAAACATTTTTATAAAGCTATTTGAGAATCATTACTTAAAACAGAGCATATCTAAATTTGTTCTACATTCTTCTCCTGAGTCATCTGACAGTTTGCTAGAATCACTTTGATGCCGACCAAAAGCCTTTAGTTTGTATTTTTGCCTTTTCTTCACCTGCTCTACAGACATGCATTCCTCTTGGCATGAAGTCGGCTGTATCCAGAGTCCCACAAGCTAACCATGCCTGATAACACTTCTTCAGCTTGACAGCTCCTTTATCTTCAGCGTCCACCATTATCTTTAAGGATTACCACCAAGCACCAACTCTGAACAGCTGGCAGCCAAACCTCCACATCTTAGCAATGGAGGTGTGGAACATGGCCCATTCAGACTTGTTGCTCAAAATGCTTTCAAAGCTCTGTCAGAGGTGGAAGTTGAAGATCCCACAGACTCTGCCAGATGTTCCCAGCACACTCTTACTATACATTTGAATGTGCCAGTTTTGTCCAGCATTCACCCAAGTGTCCTGAGCCTACAGCAGTAGAGCTGACGACATGATTACAAAATCGATCATCGACCTGCAACCAAGGGCATTCTGGTACCACTAACACTTATGGACATCCTTATTTTTGAACATGATTTTTGTTACAGATAAACGGAGATTAGCACAAAAGTCAGATAACAAAACACTTCTTGGGTTCATATGTCTGTGAAGGTTCTCAGTCATCCAGGTCATCGTAGTCTAAGGAGCTGTGGCTAGGTACTCTCTCTACTAGCACCTCTAGTGGGGAACACCCCACATCACATCAAGAACTCCACCGACTTCACCGACAAGATCCAGAAATTCACCCTGGATCCAGATGAAACTATGGTATCCTTTGATGTAGTCTCTCTATTCACTTGCATACCTACCGTGGAGGCAGTGTAAAGGCAACCTTTACATGGAGGAAGTGGAAAGAAAAGCTCTT
>VUQR01019215.1:0-15057 GCA_015108515.1 Hemichromis elongatus
AACATTTTTCCACAATTTAAATGATGCCTTCTCTGCGTGGTTAATGACTCTTGAAATAAAAAAAATTCAGTTAGGCTTTTAAAAGTCATCAAGTGCAAAAAAACTAACTTACTCAGTAGAACTAACTTAGTTAACTAAGTTAACTCAGTTCCACCACCACTCAGTTAACTTAGTAGATGAATGTTCGCCTCGCACAGCCTTTTTATGTTTTTCTGTGTCCATGTGAGCAACAAGATCACCCGCACCTTTACACAAACCTATGTGCCAGCTCTGCACACGGTGCACTCCGTCTCCCATTTATGCCAACCGACAGTATGCGGGAAATTTCATTTACAGTTCATTTGAAAAGGTGCACTTGCACTTCGGCATCTTTTAAACATTACTAGGTGCGCAGCTGCGTACCGTCTGTCCCGTCTGTGAGCGCAAAATAACCACTCGCAAAGCAGGCAGCCGTTAAGGTATGACGTAACGTATATGGGTCCCCTGTAGGCTCGTAAAACCCGGACATTTTTATCAATCTCAAAAATCCCCCCGGATACCCCGGACGCAACGTAGAAAGTGGACATGTCCGGGGAAAAGAGGACGGTTGGTCACCCTAGTGTATGGTGTTTTTAATGTGAGCACCTGCCATGCCACACCATGGTATAAATTATGGGGGAGGGGATGCCACCACATGTTGCTATGCCCCTCTGTTTTCTGCTTGATGTTAATTGGAGTAAAAGTATAATCCCTCAGTCTCAGCCAATGTGCTGTCAGGTCGCGAGGGCAATATCGAACATCTCCTGCGTAGACTTGAAGAGGGCACGAGAGGCGATCACTGTCGAAAAAAACGTTAAAACTCCATAAGTTCGCCTTGTTTGACTAAATGCGGGTAAGTGAACCCTTGTTTTAGAATGGTAAATTTTACTGTCCAAAAAGTTTGTTACGATAAAATTAGAAAGATTTGACTGGTAAAAGCGTTGATAGGCTAAAGCTACGGTCCGAATTAGCAAAGTCGTCATCAAAGTGTGCTAGCTTATCCAGTTACATTAACGGCCAGTTAAGTTTGCTAGCTGAAAAGTTGTCTTTTTCCAAAAAATAGTTTGCTAATGTATTTCCCAAATCTTCTAAATGTCTACATTTAGTATGTAATGCTTTATAAAAATGTTTAGTTATTTGTACATTTCCAGAGCTGTAACGGAGGACTGAAGAATCAAAGGGGCATTCGGAATGGCGTTTGACGGGCATCAGAACGCAAATGCAAATTCACTCTTTCACACGTATCAACGTCAGGTAAGCAGGAATAAGCAGTGATTCAGGCTATGGTACGTTGCATATTTGAAATATCTTTATTTCTATTTGTTAAGGGCTCAAGACAGGGCAACTCACTGATGATCTTTTTTTCCCTCCATAGTTACCTATATTGATTAACTTGTATTATAGGACAAACAAAAAATGCAGTCAAATTTTTTTTATTTGAATTTTTAAAAGCTCAGAGTAGAACCACACTAAAAAAAATGAAACAATATGTTTTAATTATGATCTCAAAAGTTGTGCTTTCAATTCTAGGACGTTTTTGTATCGTGTATGAAATGTTATAAAATTGTCAAAATAAATACAAACCAAGTGTTAAAGCTAAATCAATTGTCTTGAGAAAATAGTTACTATTTATTTTATTTCTTCATCCACCCACCCATCTATTCATTATCTTGTACTTCTCTGAAATTGAGTTGTGGCACCAGGCTAATCTGGGTATTCCAGATATCCTTCTCCTAAAAATACACAAACAGTTCCTCCTGGGTATTCCCAGGCCAGATGAGAAAAACTATCTCTTCAGTGGGTTATGGGTCTACCCTGGGCTCTCTTCCAAGTTGGATGTACTTGTAACACTTCCATTATCTAGCCACCTTAACTGAGTACTTGTGACCTGCAGGAGCAGGGGACCTACTCCAGGAATTCCTCTGGACGTCTGAGCTTTTTAACTTGTCAGTTAAGTCTAAGCCCAGCCACCATATGGAAGAAACTAATTTCATCTGTTTTTATTCACGACCCCACTCTTTTGGTAATTACCTAGATTATCTGCCCCTAGTTGAAGTTTGATATTGATAGACTCGTAAATCGAAAGCTCTTTGTTCACCATGGCAGTCCGGTACTGCTGATGCCACACTGCTGGTCCAACGCACTCCGTCTTCCCATCACTTGTTGATAAGATCCTGAGATACTTGCTTCTTGAACCTTGTTTTTCAGCAAAGAACCATGGCCTCAGATTTGGATTCCTTTCACAGCCATTTCATGCTTGGCTGCAAACTGCTCCAGTGTATGCTGGAGGTCACGCTTTGACCCTGCAAAAATCATCTGTGCTATAATTTGAGGCTCTAAAGTGAGGAAATGAGAGGTGACCCTCGCAGTCCAACACCCACTGAAAAAGAAGCTAGGCTTTTGCCAATATATTTTAGTTCTAAAACTGGCAAATAAATGAACATTATGATTTTAAATAATTATATTTGAAATAATTATTTAAATTCCATATTTTTAAAAAGTTAAAATTGTCTATGAAAGTTTTAGCTTAAGTGTTGTAATTTGCATTACTTTACCTTGCATCAGATTGGATTCTCTTTATTTCAGGCGGGTGTTAATGCGGGAGGTGGAAATGGCGGTACAGTACCAATGCCCTTCATTTCCACCCCCAGTGCGTCACAGCAGGAACCGGACACTGCATCCTATGTGCCCTGGTCTTATTCTACTCAGGATGATCCTTATGAACTCATTAGATGTTCCCAGCCCAGCTTTAAAAGCAGGTATTTGCCTAAATGAAGTTGTAAGCAGTTTCATTGCTATTTGTTATTTCCTAAGAATTTGATTTCTGTTACTTTAAGGACCCCCCCCGAAAATGCTGATTATGATGGTGAGATTGATCTGCAGGGTCTAGTTTCAAATATTTTGGATGATGCAGATTCACAGGATAGCTTCTACACTGAAGGGTATGTCATGGTTTAATGCATATAGTAAGTTTTGGTTTACTTCATGCTACAGTATGTATTGTAAGATTCAGTATTCAACAGAATAAGATGTGTGAAAGTTTTACCTTCTTAAAATACTTTGTATTACTTTTACTAAAGGAATTCCTCAATTCCTCTTTTAGGACCCTACCTACACGCAATCCCATCTGGTCTCCAAAGACATTGAGTGAAGAACTGCTACAGCCTTTACAATCTGATGCAAAAATGCAGCATAACTCTTTCTTTACTCAAAACTATGTATCTCAAGAAAGTTTCAGTAAAGCACCACAGCAGTCAGAAGACAAAGGTGTTGGAGAGCTAATACAACAGTCCAATGACCTTGTTTCTAATCGACATTGGCTTTTTAACAGAGAGAGCTACCCCCCCCATCCCCAAAAGCTGCCACCAGGTCTACCAGTACCAAATGCTGGAAGCAACTATACATCACAGATGCAACAGAGCAAGCGTATTAACGTGTCATCTTATAATAAAGGAGGCAGTGCTCAGACTTTTAATAATTTTTCTGACATCAATTACATTTTTAGACCTCAAAGTGAAATCAACACCCCCTGTTTTGAATCTTTTTATGAAGATAACTACATCCAGGGCACCATAAAGCCTGGTAATGAGCAGTATGTACCAGAACATGTTAACCATCTGGTCAGCAGTTTTCAGTCATTAATGACACATGGGAATGATGGCATGTATTGTGGAGACCTGGGAAACATGCAGAAGCAGATAGTGGGCATGCACCATGAAGACAACGTGGCTGAACAGTGGAAAATAACCAGTCCTACAATGTCAAGACAGCGTTCTCCTGGAAATCAGATCCCAAAACACCTGATGGGGGAAATGGGGACAGTGCAAAGAGAAAGAAACAGAGTGAAGAAACAAACATTCAAAAATGATGGCTTTCAAGATCTACCTGATTTCTACCCTCAAAGCACAGAGTATGTCCAGCAGCCAAAGCAATTCCCAGCACTTTTAAAGCCCCCAAATCAATACCCAAAAAAGATGCAAGTGCATAGAGGGAACATCAATGTAAGTACAAACCAGCATTTAAAACACCAGCTGCAGAATAAAACAAAATTCCAGGTTCAGAAAGAAAAAAGCAAAGTACAAGCAAATAGATTTCTAAGAGAGGGCTTCGCTATGGGGCCCCAGTTCAACACTTCCATGAGAGAGGGGGAAGGACAGCTCCTTTCACAAAACCCATGCTTTGACTTCCAGGAGACTGTGCAGTACAAGCGATTTGATGGACAAAATAGCATGGTCAATGCAGGGAATGTACAGCAGTTCATGTCTTTTATGTACCCTGTAAATGACCCCAGGAGGTACTCGGGAATCCCTGTCAACTCCAGCTTCAGCCCTAGGCCTTATGCAAGTAGTGTTCATGGCATGGAAGAAGATGATGTGATGTCGCTTAATGAATCTGCAGCTTTCAACTCCTATCTCAGTAACATGAAGACCCAAAGAAGGGAGAATACTTATCATGGAATGGCCTCAGCAATGACAACTTCAGTGTTAAAGAATCACGGAGGACCTGTGATTCAGCTTTACTTCTACCTGGATGAGTGTTATGAGCAGTGGAGATGTTTGGAGAAGGAGAGAAAAAGGGTATGCCATCAAGTCCTGATTTTGTGTTGAGAGGATTTTAAGATTATAATCCTTTTTCAATGTAAAGTCATAAAAAAGTTTCTTTAATAGAAAATAAGTTAACAATTTTATTTACTCAGCTGATAGTGAGAACATGATACAGAAACAGCTTTTGTATGTGAATTCTACTGGGAAATGTATTTTAAGTCAGCTTGGGTTCAGGCATTTCTCTATTGCTAATAATGAAAATCATCTTGAGATAAATCTGTTTGCATTCTTGTTTATTTTCTATTGTAGACAGAAGTCATCCTTACAAAAACATTTCTTGAGAAAAGAACTCCAGCAGTGACCAGCAGTAACCTGCCCAAAACTCCACCAACCATCACAAGAGTTGACCTCCTCATTAGTAATCAGACAAAAGAACAAGCAAAGGTGAGAGCCCTAAATTTAATGCTTACATACTGTCACCTACAGGGGAATTTTGTCACAGCAGTTGCCAGTTGTAACAGTTACAATCAACTAATAATACATGCATATAAAATACTGCCCCAGTAAGTCAAACATTTAATCTTTGTGTATATGTTGTTGATAAAATAATTTATTTATTTTTTTTTACATTGTATTCATAATAGCTGGGTGGCCTTGATAATTTTTGTGGAGTGTGTCGATTGTACAGACAAAAAACCCCCACCTGTAATTGGCAAATACACTAACATGACCTAACTTGTAGTTGTACACAAAAGTCTTGAGCCACCAATTTATTTCTGTTTTCCTTCCAAGCAGCCAGACTTTCTTGTAATCTTTTTAAAAGTGGTTTTCAGTAATATTTCTCCAGGGTTTATGTATTTTTAATGTTGTCCTTTACACATGCTTTCCGTCCAGTGCTTTAACATGATCATTTTTAGAGGAATAATTTTCTTTTTGTTAAGCCACATAGATTAATGCTATAAACTACGACTTATTCAAGCATAAAAAACACCCTCATTCTGGGGCTTTCGGCATATAGCAGACAACTTAAGAAAGAACCGGTTTTAAATTGTATCTTTAGACACTTTGTATCTTTAGGAGCCTGTTTCTATATATTTAACTATACATATCATGTACATGCATATCTATCTTTCTATATATTGCATTTCTCTATTGTCAGAGCAAAATTAAAAGAAATGAGGGGTATTTTAAGACTTCTCTACATTAAGTTTGTAAACCTAGTCAACTTCAATATTAAACATTTTTACATTTTATTTCAATTATGCCATTTTTATATGATGTGTTACAGGTGGCAAGCCTTCTGGAGAAAATGGAGTGTCTGCGTGGTGGATCCCTTCCACCAAACATCCACACAGCGCTGAAAAGGAATCATATGGCCATTTGTGTCACACAGGCAAGATGTAAGGAGGAGACTGTGAACGTGACCAAGCACCAGTGGCAGAGACCTAATTTCACGAAGGACAGAGGTAATCCACATGGTGGTGGACAATATTGTATGTATGTTTCCTGTTCTAATGTGTTCTTTTTCATAGACACCTTGTTATTGGTCGTGGCTCTAAAGGACCTAGCTGCTACCACTAGGACGCTCTGCACAGCTCTGTGGTGTGCCCTCCAGATCACACTGCCGGAACCCATCGAGATCCAGGATCATCATATTATCAAGGAGGACACAAACAAGGAGAAGTGCCCTTCTTCATTTGAAGGATACTCTTTTAGGTTATAATTTAGCAAGGGACAAGTATAAGTTGAAGATAAAATTAAAGTTACTCCACATTGCCCTGTTTATAAGTGTTCTATAGCTAGCAGGGTCAATGAAACAAAAGGTTCTTGTAGTATTACCTAACTGAAAGTCAAAGCTTATCTGCAACACAAAGATCACTGCACTGAGTATGAGATGAGCAACTAAAAAAACTTGACTTCATTATTTTGTTTCAGAGAGCTTCTTTCGTTGTGTAGGAATTGCATGAAATGTAGTTTATCCTGTTGCATCTTAACGTAATTTCATTCAAGTAGTGTCAGATGCAATCAAAATAAATCTTGCACCATCACTACTGTATTTAAAGGCACTATTTATGTAGAAGATTTCAGTGAATCTTCGTTGTTTTACTTATTTATTGAAATGTAATTGAACCTCAGTTCTGGATATTCCCAAGCAATAATTCATTCCCTAGGCCATTAGCTTAAAATGAACATGCTAATTATTAAAATACTTTCTGAAATATTCAAACTGAATTCAACAGCTTCAGTTTCTCGTATTTAAAATTCTACAGTGAGAAAAGTTTTTATCTGCAATTTGGTGCCACTACCGTAAATTTCTAATAAAGCAAATTAAATTTTAATCACTCTTCCAGCAAGAAACACGGTATTAACAGACACATCAGTGGGATGATAAACTCTCTAAATACATTCAAGTGTTCAAAGACTTGCTGCATATCAGTGTTAATAGTTTTGGTTAAATGTTCAGTTTAGTTTTTAACACTTTGTTTGTTATTAACCGTAATCATAATTCTGTGTTATGCGAAATGTAGTCTTATGTGAAAATATGGTTAAGCTTTAAAAGTGTAGCATCTAAGAAAAAATAAATGCATTAATCACTTAACAAATGTTTTTAGTGAATTGACAGTTTGTCAGCTCCAAAACATGGAGGCATTACAAAGAATTCTCAGGATATACTGACTCATTTGTCATTTCTTCCCTTGTGCTTTGGGAATATGAGCAGCGCTGTTTTATTCCTGCTATTTTAATGTCTCTGAAGTTTTTTTTTTTCTTGTTGTTTAAACTGAAAAAGCAAAAAATAAAGCAAATTCATTGATAAAAAGCCTTTTTTAATTTCAAAAAGCTTACCCTCAAACATTCAGAATGATGGTACATAATATATTTGAGGTCATTTACAACTGCTGTTCTTAAAAAAATAAAACATTGAGTTCTGACAGCAGCGTGGGCCTTTAATCAAAAATGTTTTGAAAAATGAAGGCATTTGCAAGATGTGGCAAAGGATATCAGACTGAACTGTTGACTTAAAACTACGCATCAGATTTCTCCCCTCCCCGGTGATTAGTTGAATATCAAGTTCAGCAGTAAAATTTCATCATTTAAGGTTAAATGTACTCTTATCCAACTCAAAGCAAATTATATATTTGCTGGAAAAACTAAATTTGGCAGACTTGAGTAAAAATTTGACTAACATGAGATTGACTGTCTTGTTCATCACTGACATACAGCAATTTTTTTAAACATCTTTCTGCATCTCTTTAAGTCTGAAAACAAAACATTAATTTTTATTCTTTACATATAGTTATTCACACACATGAGAAACAGTAACAAGGGTTTGATGTTGATGGTGTTCAGCTGATAAAGAGCCAAAGATGATTATTTTTTTCATATTGTAGCAAAAATCTTTTTTACAAAGTGTCCTTTCTTTTGGTTTTATCTTTTGCGTTCGCCCTTCTGTGTACGCTTCTTCTCCTTCTCTTTTCTGTCCTGTTTAGCTAATTTGTCCTTCTCCCGCTGCATCTTGTCGATTTCCTTCTTCTTTTGAGCTTCTTCACGAGCCTGCTCCCGCTTTTGCTTTTGCCTGTTCAGCACCAGCTCCACGTTGGTGTTCTTGAACAGGCCTGACACTTTGAGTAAAGGACAAGCGGAAGAAAACTAAAATCTGTACAAATCATGGTTATGCATCAATAACACGATCCATTCTTGGGGTTAGACTTGGTTAAATGCGATTGTAAAATATCTGCACAAAGGATACTTTTATCATTTCCAGTGATATTTCCACTTGCTGGCTCCTCTTCTTCAGCTTCAGTGCTTTAGTCAAGGAAAGAACTAACATCTTAAGGGTTATGACTGCACTGGATGAGACAGACAGTTTCCCTCTTTTTCTTTGCATGCTGTAAAATATGGATGATTGCCAAACACTGACTGCAGACTTACTGTTTTTTTTTCTTCAATCTAGAAATCAAGGATATTCCTCTTCGTCTGTTACATTAGCATATTGAGCGAGAAGGGCTTCTTTCCTTTTCTTGGACTCCTCAGACACCTCCTTCTGTTTCACCACAATTTGAGCTTGTTTTTCTATCATACTGGCAATGGCCTGGACCTCTGCTACAGAGAAGGAAGGACAAAATAAAAGTGTGCTCCCCCCCCCACTGTCAGAATGACGGTTTGCTAGCAGATGGAGCCACGAGGGCAATCTGTCTCCACACAGCATAACACTTCATTTTTTAAATTTATGAATACATTTCCAAACTTCAATATTTGTTCCAGTAGCGTCTGAATAATTATTCATTTTCCTGGGTCTCTTGGGTTGGGAGTCAGGGACAATAAATAGGGTACCAGGAATGAATCAGTCATACGATACCATCGTCAGCATCCTTTTTGGCTCCAGATTTGCTGCAACACTCTTCCCATTGCTTTATAATCTGTTTACATACATCTTCCACTGTGTTCTCCTCCTGTACACAAATGACAGGGAATTCAAGTAAATCACACAGAAGTAACAACTCAATTTCTGACCTCACTACATATTTTTTTTTCAGCAGCAGTGAAACAACAAGAAGTTTACATACTTTCCTTCATCAACATATAACCTGCACGAGGGGATTTACAATATTTTTTCTAAGCCGTAAACGTAAAACCTTCTTGGGAAATGTAAAATAGCCTTTATTTGTTGCGTCGTGCGCATCATTGCGGCTCAAGACCACATTCATCTAAAAACTGGCGATTTCTTAACAGGTTTTGGCGAAGCAATTACTGCTGGATCTTAGCTAAAGAAACTTAATGGCATCTACGGTCGATAATTAGTGCCGCATATAAAGGCTGACATCAGCAGTGTCACTTGGTAAGCTGCCAGGAGACCGACAAGTCGGACGGCAACAGACGAGAAAACACTGCCTTGTTTGGGAGAGCCGAACATGCGCTTCGAATATTCACCAGAAATGCGGATAAAATTCCTTGAAGCGCATCTTCTTTCTCCTCGTCGGTCTCCTCCTCTTGTAGAATCCCTAAAATGTACGCCCCATACACCTCACGATCCACTTCTAACGAGTCCAGCCGATCATTTAGCCAGCTTTCAAACTCCCCGGCGTCTGACAAGGGCGCAGCCATCTTGGCCCCTTTGGGTCCTACGATGCAGCTCGGCTGTCCTTTGTCATTGCCTGCGGGAAAAAAAGTTTAAAAAGTGTTTGACAATTAAGCATTTAATACAAAGTACGGAAAAACAGTGCGGCCAAGGTAAGGAAAAGGTTTTATTTTGTAAGAAGCAAATACACAAATGTAGCAGCTGACTGGTTGACTATATGAACTTAAAAAATTCAATTTATCTCTCGCAGTTGCTTTGTGAAAAATGCTGAGGCAGTTTGCGTCCGGATTAGCATTTTTTCTTTTCTGAAACAAGAAAAAAATGTTTATGCAGTCATATAAATATGTCCTTTTTTTTAGTTATAACTTCAGTCTCGAATTTAAGATTTAATATTAATTCACAGCGTGACTCTAATAAAATGTTTTGTATTCTTCTGCAATTTCTTCGGTTTTCAGCCACAAGATTGTAGTTAAACTGAGATGAAAGCTGCCGTCGTTTAATATGAGAGAAACTGCATCCATTCCTCATTCAGGTAGACTGTATTTTCTCTTTCCTAATCTCTGTGATTACCTTACCAAATCACCCTACACTTTGCCCCCCTGCAGAGTAAATCATGGACACGGATTATATTTCAGGGGTGCACCTATAAAGCTAAATTACGACTCATAGTCTATGAACACAGGTCTTGTCTACTGTCCATCTGAATAAAAATTTCTGTGATAACTTTATCATGTTGCTTGTTAAATTGATTTAGCAGCCAAAAATTTTAATCGGTGCTAAATGCCCAGCATTGGCAGTCGCTTAAGTGCCCTGGGATACTGCCACGAATACCAAAGTTTCTGATTGAAAATTAATGTTTGATTGTTCCGCAGTTTATACAAGTACTTATGCACTCAATCACGATTTGAGCACGAGGCGTGCCAATATTAGTCTAATTGAAATGCTGATTTCCAAATAATGAGCTATTCTTTGTAAACTCGGTGGGCAACTGGCAATCAAACACCTCTTGGCAAAAGACAGTCGTGATCAGAACATACCAAAAATACTAAAGAGCTATTTGTTTCCGCCTTCTAAATGGGAACGAGCCATCTTTGAAGATTAATTTGTGTGATTATAAACCTCTGTGAAGACTATTTCCTCAGTTGCAATGAGGCTAGGAGAAATAATTGAGGGAAGCAATTTTCATTACTGTGAAACAGATGTTGCATGATAGGTAGCTTAAAGTTATCCACATTTTTTTTTAAGTATTTACTATTAGCTTTTGTAGTATTAGATTCAGTATATATGTAAATTGACTCACACACTAAATGCAGACTTTAGTGATCAGCTTGTGTGACGTTCTGTTTTTGGCCACTAGGTGGAAGTAGAAGACAGATTTGTTTAGTTCTTTGCTCCTGCTGGTGACGATGGATGAAGATGCATTTAGCTGCAAGACAGTCATTTGAACCTCACTTAGTATGTTTTTCATTTCCAAATTCCTCTGTGCATTTGCATCAGAGTCTATTTGTTAAAATATAGTTGTTTGCAGACCTGTTGAAGAGGAAAATGCCCTGCATGATGCTTGTTTCTCTCCTGTCATCCAACACTGAGAGAACCAACACCACCTTCCAGCTGTTTGAATATAGTAAAAACAATGTTTTCAAGTGAATGGCTTGATCCTGCTTCTAGAAAGCATTTTGTGGAAGGGTGGTTATTTTTTACCCTACAACTCCTACTTATTACCCTTCACACACACACACACACACACACACACACACACACACACACACACACACACACACGTGCATAAGTGAACACTTCCCTTCCCATTGCTCCTACATAATAGTTTCACACGTCGCTGGACTTGCAGTAATGAAGTGTGAAGCTTCTGTGACGCCACAGGGAAGCTACCGTGTGGAACTTTACTCTCTATTTTAGTGCACCACCTTCAGTTCCTTACAGCCTATTGGCTTATGATGGCTCATATATGTGGTTCAATTTGTGCAATGTTGTAGGTAAAATTAAGTATAAGCTTCATCAAACACACTTAACAATTGTGAAGCCAGACAGACAAGTTTTAAATAACGCAAAGTACATAATGTGTAACATACTCAGTGTTTCACATACATTTAAAGTTGGCACAGGAAGAAAAATGTATGTCTCTCCATTATCTACCGAGGCTTGAATATTGGGGAAAAAATAACAAAAATAATGGGTCTAGTTTTTCTCTCTCACTCTCTTCATGTCTTCACATGCTTCAGTTAGCATTTGTTGCTGGGTACAAATTTTTTAAACTGTGCAAAAGTTTCAGGAACCTCACAAGAAGCAAACAAACAAAAAAGCAGTACTTGGAGAAGCTTTTTTTTTTTTTTTTTTTTTTTTTTTTTTAGCGATGAGATTTTTAAATGTGGAATTAAAATGAGGTTTCCAAAATCTGCTGTTACATTGACCCTGTCCTTTAGCAGCAGTTTGTCTTGAATTATTGTATCCAGTAGCAAAATGGTAAGGTGTATCAATTTCATGTATTCCTACTCCCAAAATAGTTCCCTCTTAACAGAGTGGTGTGCAAGTGAGAGGGGAACTGCCATTAAAACAGGCTGGGGTAGTCATATTTCAAGCTGAGGGGCCCAGGGTCGATGCATAATGCCATTGCCTCTCATAGTACTGCGTAGCTTTAGGACGCCTGTCCTATTTATATTGAGGGGCTGTGGATTGATGCGAAATGACGAGGGCTGCGAGGCTGCTGAGTGGGTGGGCATCCACATGCTCTGCTCCACAGGCAATCCTCTACTTCTGTGCACACATACATACACGCGCAGAGATGCACACTTGTCTTTGTGTCGCACTGCCACCAGCCTTAGAAAAGCCCTACAGTCTCAATGTGCAATGTCCTCTCTCTGTCAACATATCCTCTATCCCAGCGTTAATGTGACAGAATATAACCAGAGCCCAGAACAACCAGGCAGTGAAGTGCAATGCAAAACAGAAACAGGCATGTATCCTCATCTTCTATAACAGTTTGCTTTCTTATCACATTGTAACTCAACATGTAGCAATATTGAAAGTTTGAGATGCTGCTAATTCTTCTGAATAAAGCTCTTAAGTCTTATTTATTTATTGTGCACGTGGTTTTGGATTCAAATGCACATAATGTGTACTGTTACACTGCAAAAGCATTGATTTTATTGAAAATGGTTACAGCAGTATATTTTGTTTGCTACTTATTGCACAGATAAAGTGTGCATTTAACTTTCCTGATTTTAGAGTGTGCAGTATATGAGTGGTCTGAAATGTGAGAAGTGATGGGTGGGTGGACCAGAGCAAGGCAAGTCACTGGTTCTGTAATTACACCAGTACAAAATAATAATTCTACTATTATCACTGTGCTGAATTTGACATTTTTAATTGGTATGGCTGCTTTTCCCACTTTCAATTCTCCCAACTCACTGTCGCACACATGCGCTCTACCCCCTCTTTCACTCATGCTTCTTACCCCTGCTTCGACATGGAGACTCTGACAGACAGCTTCTCAGGTTAGTGGAGAAGTAGTTTGCAAAGTCATGAGGAAGTGGGGGAAATTTGTTAGCATTATAGCAACCAATAACCAGTCATGTTTTACGACCAAAAGCCTTATCTGTCCATCATTATTTAACATTGCTGATTGCATATTTTTATTCAAGGGTATCAAATCTGTGTTGCTGCGTTCGTACGTGGTAGCCATCCCATCCTTTTAAGTAGTAGTTTGACTTTTAAGATGCATTGACTCTCGCATGTCTTTATAGTAAGTTCAAGGCTTCAACAACAGCTCGACAGCTGGTTAGCGCCGCATACACTATTTAAAATAAGGCAAATGGTTAGTCTGTCTCTGCTTTAACTCTGCCTACCAGGAGGGTTTAAAAAAATCATAGTGAAAAAGTTACAGATTGTATTTTTATTATGACAAGTCTTCTTGTCTAACTTACTGTCAAGTAGTACGTCTATTTCTAAAGCGCTGAACTATTCCTTTAAAAGGTGTCCATTAAAAAATGTTGGTTTTTTTTTTTTGTCCTCCTACAGAGAACAACAGCTGTGCTCAGCTTGAATTCACGTCGTTTACGATGTTCAGAAGTTCTTTTTTCCCAGAGGGGAAAAAAGGATCATGAGCTATCAAATCTTCTGACATTACTTGCACAGTAATCCACCTCTCGGTTGTATCCCATACATCTTCATAAGAGTCAAAGTTTCACCAAAATGTAGTATTAATACATCGCCTCTCTTTGCTTAACCCCTAACAGCGTGCGTACCAGAGCCACAAATGGAGGCACGTTTGTTAATAGCATTGTGTGTTCATTAGCCCGGCGGCAGATTATTTTCTTCATTAGTTAATAAATTATTTGTTGAACAAAATGCCAGAGCAAATGGTATGAATTCAGCAAAATACACAAACGCGTCAAGTCTCAGCAGCGTAAACATCTAAAGTTATGTGGTTATTAAGTGAGACAAAAAAAACTGTCTCGTTCACGGTTCAGCGTAACACATTTGGCATTTTTGGTCCGAACCCTAACTTGTTTACCAATGTTGTTAAGAAAATAAGCAGGATTAACCGACTTACAACTTCAGATTACATTGATAATACTGATGCAACATGTGGGCTATTTTACAGGTGGTTCAGTATAGCGGTACCCAGCCACCAAAGACTAAAAAAACAAATATTTTTTCTATTGCTACCATTTACTTTGTGACTTTATTGAAATTAAACTGAAACAGCTGGTAAATGAGAGTAGATTTAAGAACTGGCTAGTCATCTCCTAATGCATTGGAATAGTTGTATACAGCTGCATAAAGTAGTCAAGTAAAGCACACGTACCTGCCTCAGGTCCACTGACCTCTGTTATAGTGTGAAGTCATATTAATTAACAAGTTTTAAGGCAAAGTTGCGATGTTTGAATATGCAATATAAAGTTACCAGATTTGAGCTGTGTTTTTACCTCTAATGGAATAAGTCATTAAATTAAAGATGTTCTGTTTGACTTGTTTAATGATCTTTTGGGTCTCTTGGAATTTATATGCTACGTAGCAGTGAAGCACACTGGTTCATCATTTGTGGGAGCCCCGTGACTGTGAGTGTCTTCGGAGAAGAAAAATGAACTTGGAATAATAGCTGAGGGAATAATCTGGTTATGTGTAATGAGGACTCTTATTAGTAGTTATGCGCCTATCAGGAGTGTGGTGGAGGTGGACTTCCCTCATCGCCCTCTCTAGAGGCATGGCGCTTTAACTCCGCTCATCTAGCTTTTTAGTGTGAATTGTGGGCAATTAAAACCCCACCATGTAAGTGTGGGAAAAAGGTAATGAATATGGAACACTATCTCAGAGAGGTCCGTAGAGACTGCTCGTCGAGTTCTGAGGTTCCCTTTCTCCAAATCATTGGGAAGCACAAAGACCATTTGACAGTGTTTT
>VUQR01019218.1:7429-22467 GCA_015108515.1 Hemichromis elongatus
TGTGCCCCGGGGGGGGGGGGGGGGGGGGGGGGTTGTTTGGGCAAACAGCTGCTAAACATATTTCTTGGACTATAGACTGATCGGCCCACAATGCATCTTTGCCACGAGTCTTCCCACAGAGAAGGACCAGAACACTCCAGAGGAAACAGGCTAAAAAGCCACAGACAGCAACAGTTTAGCATTATTGCTGCGTTGATGAAGATGTGGGGGTGGAGCAGAGATCTCAAGTAACATCTGTAAACTGTGAAAAGTTTCAGTCACTGTCTATGTGTCAGATTAAAATGATAAAGTAAAAAAACAACAGAAAATATACCAACTAGGCTGGGCTGCCATCCTCTCCATGTAGTCCTTGACCAGATCGAGGGCCCCGGCCCTGTGTGGGTACAGCAGGCAGAACATGGACAGGACGCCCAGGTTGTTTCCATAAACCTCATTCCAGCGGGCGCTGAACTCGGCCGGGCTCCAGGGGGGCAGGTACTCCTCAGGATGCTCTAGCATGGTCTCCCCGGCCTCGCGGATTCGTCTCGCCATCTCCCTGTGAGTCCCCACAGCTGCGTACTGCAGCTGCTCCACATCCCCACGGCTGAAGTACAGCATGGGGTGACCATTGTAGTTGCCCCCCATGAAGGGGATTCCTCCGCTGGGGTCCACCTCGGCTACAGCCGCCGGAGAGAGCAGGGGCCACAGAAGACTTATGAAGAAGACAGTGGGCGCCCCGCGGGTGTAGGTTCTCATCCTCTCATCAGAGGCTGGGCTGTGGCATTGCCGAAGGAGCTCAGCTGAGAAGGGGAAGGGGGAGAAAGATTTAAGAAAGTCTGCCCAGATTCTGCAGAGGGTTTTTTTTCCCGCAAAAGCCCTGCATTCCTTGAATAATTAGATACAGCTGTAGGCCTGATGATGCAGCCTTTCCATACTGATGGAGGAGCAGGAGTTTAGAAATGATCAGCACTGTGTGATAGAGTAGGACTTCATAGTTTCCAAGAATTTAAGAATACTCTAAACACCGTCCTACCTTCTTTTAAACCTCCGGGATTTAAGTCAGAGTTGCTATTGTCAGACAATTGTCTTGCCATGTAAACCCAGGCCAGGCCAGGCCAGACCAGGCCAGAGGAGCAGGTCCTAGAGGTCATAAATGCTGCAGTACTGCAGTAACATTAGTCTGGTTCACTGAAACACGCTTTAAACGAAAATGGTGTGCTTTACAGGGAGACTGTGCTCCAAACATGAGCGTAAGTTCCATGACCTTAGAGGAGCTTTTGGCAAAGCCCCAGTGGAAAAGCATTTGGTAGTGATTTAAAAGACGTCTAGACTGGAGTCCGTTCTAACAGGCTGAAGGTGGATGTGCGTCTTATAAAGAAAGAAAATTCAAGCCGGAATGTAAAACGGAGACTCCTCCTGGAATTAATTCTGACATTTGACCTCAGGAGGCGTCACATTCCTCTGTGGTGAACATGAAGGTGGAAGATTCATACCAAGGACCAAGCAGAACAGAAAACCTTTCTTTTTAAATCTTAACCTCTCTTTCTTATGGTTTTCATTAAATTCACAAGTACATTTAATAAGCAATATTTTATTTAATAGACCGTGTTCAGTCAGGACCGCTGTTATCAACAGAAGATTGCTATTTAAAATTAGAGCTGCCAGAATATTAGAGTTGATCAATGTCATGGTTAAAAAAAAACTATATACAAATATTATTATCATTCGTATTTGGTAGATTTTTTTTATATGTTTGTTTATGGTCGTTTGCATTTTATGGCCTACAAAACAAAAAGAAATATTACACACTTACGATAATCCTGTTATTGATATTTAAGGTTCAAACTCTGCTCTTTCTGTCTGAGGCTATTTCTTTTTGGCAGCAGTGAAAGCAAAGCACAGAGCACGGCTGGCAAGAGTGATAACAGTTCTCATATGGATTAGGTCAAAACCAGCATGAAAAGAGGCGCTTGGGGCAGAGGTGGGTTGCAAAGCAGCTTGCTCAGCTGATGTGTACAGTCTAGAGCAGGTTAAATAGCGTGCCCTGGATGATATTTGCCAATTGAATGTGTAAAAAAAGTATGAGCCGAACCATCAACTAAGGTAGGATGACCTTAGACCGAAACAAGCCGATTGGCTGGGACTGCAGCTGAGCTCTGACTTCTTTGTTTCATCACTGCTTCACAACAGGACTTTTTTTTTTTTATTCTGTAAAAGCATAAAAAGCATGTGACAGTTTAGATTTCCTACGGCGACTTGACTGAATGTAAAAACTTAATCCGCAAAATGTGTATTAAACACAGTAATTGCTATATTTTATTTAGATAGCTAGAATTTTATTTCGAACACGCAAATATAATTGAAATAACAAGAGAACAAAAAACATAAACAAAATTTAAAAATCATCAACTTTTCATATAAATATCTATGTCTACAGAAAGTGTGTGCTCGAAAAGGAGTAGGATGAAGTTTAAACTTTCCCGGCTCCTACCCCCTTATTTCAAATTTCATTGCTCACAAATCCATATCCAGAATCCACCATTATTTGATCCATACATGTTTCACTATGTACAAGTCTAACACATTGAACCTACACAAAAATGGATAATTAATGGATAATCATCACTTATATCACTGTAGATGAACTTAACAGAGAAAAATATTAATAAGAAAGATAAATTAGGCGATAATACCTGAATATATGAAAAGAATCTGAGCCGTGAAAGTGTCACTGCTTTAAAGTCGGCCATCTGTGGTGTCTCCAAACTAGAATATAAATGTAATTTTAGACTCTCAGGCTCCTTGACTTATTTACAGGTTAAGTCGTAGAAGCTTTCCATTTTTATTTAGAAGGAAGCTGAATTTGCCCTGATTATCAATATGAATACCTCGCCTGCTAACAGTGATCTGAGTGCTCTTACTGAAAGTAAGGCTTCCACTTCTCGTGTAACCATCTCACCTTTGTATTTTGGCAGCTGTATCTCGGTAATTTTCCACCGACTGATACCTTTGGCATGTTCTCATATTTATTACGTAGTTTTTTTTTTCCGGCTTTGTTTGTATGTTTCGTTGTTATAGTTGTAATAACACAAAGTCCTGGACGTTAGCTGGTTATCCACACAAGCTAATTCCAGTGTTCGCCAAGAATGACGTGCTGTTTATTAAATAATAAGGAAACAGTCAAAACTGTTATTCCGTATCTTTCCGCGGTCCAGGCGCGACGCGGAGCTGCCTCCTCTGGTTCATGTCTGTAAGGTAATAAAGTAACAAAGTAAAGGTAACGTTACAAACTTTAGCTAACTTCTCGCTCAACCCAAAATCAGCCGACATCAGCAGCCGTGCTTTAAGGAAACAACCTCCATCAACACAACACAACAAAAGACAACACCGACACTCGTATAAATATTCGTTTTCGGTGGTACTGATAATCTAGACCCACGCACAAAGTCGCCTTGTTCGTGTGTAGCCCACCATAAGACTTAAGGACCACTCAAATGTGTGTGTGTGTGCGGGGTGGTGGGGGGGTTGTTACCTGTCAGAAGCGGCGCTCACGATCCGTGTGTCACTTCTTCCAGCTGTCATCCCACAGCGGCAGGTTTCAAAAAGATGATTAATACAGCTGAAAGGTAGGATTTAATAATCCCCCTTTTTTCAAGAGGAAACACAGAGAGAGGAGGGAGGTATGTGTGAGTGCGGAGGCAGCGTCATGCTGGCCAATGAGGAGGGGCCGTAGGAAGAGCAGCTTTAAGAGGACCTAATGAACTGTGGCTGAACGAAAAGCCCCGGAGCTGCTGTAGCCCGCTAGTCACCATATTCACAGGAAAAACGGGAATATATATCAAAATACTAAGTTTAATTATTTAAAGCCTGAACTATAAAAATGTTTATATATATATATTTATTTATTTATTAATTATTCATTTATTTATTTAAATTGATCGGCTATTGAATCACGTGAAGAAAAAGATTAAATATGTGAGTTTAAATTTGTAAAATATTATATCTGGGGGGGAATCACACTGATGATGTAGAAAAGTCGGGATTAAGACCAACAGAGTTACACGTTTGAAAGGAAAATAAAAACTAACACGTTGGTTTTAGTTAATCCCCAAATTTAAAGCATTACGAATGGAAGATTACAGCCTGGCCTCTATGAATAGTTTCCCTCTTCACATCATCTGGTGTATAAATTTGTTTTTATAACTTGTGCATTTGGATAGCAGTAAGGTTTGGATTGACGGGCATGTAGTAGCCAATTGCTGTCTGCTATTCGCACAGATGGGAGTTGGAGTCACTCAGCTGGTCCTATCTGTTTGTGCTGATTGTGGAATCGTCTGACAAGTAATATGGTCTCCTGCGTGGCACAGATGAAGTTAATACTTCAGTTTCAGTCAGTGAAATTCAAGTATTTTTATTAATCGGTTACTTAGCACTAATTAGCAGGTATATTTGTTTGTAGACTGTGTACCTAGATAAGTGAGCCCCAGTTGATGCTCCACCCTCACATCGCTCAATGCAGAATCCCAAAACATGTGAACTCTACATGCATCTTATATGTACAGTAAAACAATCAAACTCAACAAACCAGAGATGTAGTTTGCAAAATCCTTGCCCATGTTTTATGGTTTCTGATAGAATAATGCTTTTATCTCAGCAAGTATTTAAACTACAATCTGAATGGGTAGACTCAGTTCACAGCAATGTCTTTCAAAGTTGATCCTTCTGACAACACGGTGATTCTGGGATTCTATCTTGCTCACCAATATTTATTCTAAAGTAAGTTTTGTGTTTCTTTTGACCCAGATTGAATATTCATCGCAGACAGTGCAGCCAAAGTCGTCAGTGTGCAAAGAAATCTCAAACAACTTGTAAGAAAATCAAAGAACATTTTATTTCTTTGACAGTACTTCCAACACTTGAACACAGAAGTGAACTTTCCCTGTGGTTTTAAGAACTTAAGAGCACAAATGAATCCAACATAAGGCAAATGCACATGTCAAATCCTCCTGGTCAATGAGAAACGAAGAGTACAATCACTACAGCTGTATGCATAAAACACTTGCACACACAGCACAAGTAATAATTCACTTTGGATGACCAATCTCACCTACATGCTTCCAGCTGGTTGCTGTTTATTATCAAAATATACTGTCTTCACTTGTGAGATGATGGCCATGGTAAAGGAACACTTTGCTATTTGGGAAATCCTATTGTTTGATTACTTTCTCAAAGTCAGATAAGAAGATTTAGACCAGTGTCATCTTTGTGAGGTTAGCATAGAGACAGGTCGGGGTCCACCTTAGCACAAACAAGCACTTACGTTTTGGCACAAAAGCTAAGGAATTAAGATTCACACAGTAGGCCTACCTTGTGAATTCCACTCAGTTCTGCTGCTTTCCCTATAGCAATGATGAGTGAACTGTACTGAATAGATGACACTAAATGACCTGACAGAATTCTGGATTTGGCACAATAGATAGAAAAGTCATGTGCAAAGGTACCACGTGCAACTGATTCACGTTTGGCTTTTATCCCCTTCAATGGAGACCCTTTAACATGCACCTGAACAGAAACAAATAACTGGCTTGAATCAAAGGCTAACAAAAGAAAAAAGTACGTTCACAGATCATACCAGCAGAGAAGCATGGGTTTGTCCATGTTTCATCTTGTTTTCATATTGTTACATTTGAAAGAGTGCTTTGGACTATTGGTCAGCATCACGGATGAGGTGATAAGTACTTCTGCCGGAGCATTGTGAGACATTCAAGATCGTTCTAGTTTGGCTATTTTCATGTATCAGTGGTCTGAACCCAGCATAAATTCTATTGAATAGACTTTAGCCCTGGTGAAATTAGGTTCACAGGGTCTTGCTTACTGCGATCCCTGCAAACAACTAGAGGTCTTCACTGTGCACCATGTTGCACTAATTTGTTTCCTGGTTCACTCTTGGTACTAAGCTATGCTAAACATTTCCTGCATGCACAAAGATAAACCTGATACAATCTTCTGTGACTTTGTGGGCTCTTCCCAAATCAAGTGTTCCTTAAATATTATGGCACAACCCGTCTACGCACACCGACAAAATAACCATTCAGTAGTCGGTTCCAGCATACCTCAATCTGAATACAAATGAAGCACGAGTAGTCCACGTTTTTTACACTCAAAGAGCACATGTCACTGTTGCACCAAAAGTAATACAAAGAACATCTAGCATAGTCTTCATCAGTCAAATTATTATTGTTTCCCCAAGTTATGCCTTTTTTGTTTGTTTTTTTGTTGAAACAATTATCACAAAGGACAGTATTGTGCTAGTTCTTTAGCAACAATGACCTGAAGAGTAACATCTTCCACTAAACTGACACAGTAGGAACAACAGACCTTAAATCTCATGTTAAGGTTAGTAAAATGCGTACAGAAGAGAGAGGACTACACAATAATACTGTTGTACAGAAATACTCACACAATATTTCCAACAGATCTTTAGGGATAGGTACTCCTGTTTTGCTTACAGTCGATCACATTTTTGAGGTAATAACTTCAGGAAAAAGAGGGTAAAACATTTGATTTATTCAGATTTTGAAACAACTTACTGAGGAAAATAAGAGAAGGCCTCACACACATAAAACAATAATAAGACCGTATCATTACTGTATGCAGATACACACACACGCTCACACACTTAGTTTGTCGTATTTCCACGTACACTAAACCACAAAACAATGCTCAAATGTATGCATGAGTACAGAGAGATACTGTGGCTTACATTCACATGGTTTCTCTGAAAGGATGAAAAGTGGATGTTTTCTGTGCTCCATACATGATGGTGGGGTCGGGTGGGAAACTACGGGCATAAATGGAGGAACATTCCTCTCCTGAGAAGGGGTAAGGGAGGACTTTATTTTTCCATTTCTTTTCCTCTTTTTATGACATACTCTCGCACCTCTTCAGCAAAGAATCCGGAGGTCTAGGGTAATAGCCGGTGGTACAGGGCTTATCAGGGGAAAACCTGGGGAACTTGTAATCCAGAGGCAGATCTAGAAAGAGGAAAAGTCAGACATGAAAGTTAAGTGATCCTGTGCCTGAATATTCAATGCTCTGGTATTCAGTAGGAAAGCACATTCTTTTCTGAACAACAGGTATAAATCACACAGTCCAGAGTATGATGGACCAATGGTTGATTTTTTTTCCTCCTGGCAACTCTGGTATTAAAGTGCCATAAATTACGGGCCTGCCATAAGTGGGCCCAAATCTGAAAAAAAAGCATGTCATTCAATCAACAGAGATGATGAGGTACACTTTTAGACTGCATATATGCTGTTCCATTTAGAAGTGTTAATGAATCATAACAGGAAATACCCGACTGAAGAATGAAACATTCCCTACCTAACTTTTATCTGTGGGGCGAGGCTTCACAATGGGTTCACCCATACAACTGAGTGAACTGGCAGTATGTTAACACTGGGTTCAGGTTTTGTCTAACCCTATCTCTATAACTTTTAGGGAAAGAAGAAAAATCGTTTTTAAGGCTTGGAATAATTTTTTGCTCTCCAAGATTAAGGAGCACATATTCCAGGGGCTTGGGATTAGGATGTTAACTCATGAAGACTTGGGATTAATCAGGGTTAACAGGATATGATTGACATATAGATTTCAGTTCCATTTTGACTGTTTCATTTTAAATTCATTGAGGTGGTTTATGTATAAAAATTGGCATTGACACCCTAATGTCTCCTTTAAACCAGCCCTGCCTTATCATCCTTTTTGACTAAAATGGGTTTCATAATTTGCAAAATAAATTTCAAACATATTCAGTAAGAGTTTAAACTAGCCATTGAGCCCAAAGACACATTAGGAAAAGGTTTACTGAGGTCATAGAGCAAGGGAGCTGAAGGGTAATCTTCCCATAAAATCCTAGACTTATTTTTTTCAACCGGAAGAGTCGCCACCTGCTGATCATTATAAAGAATGCAAATGTAAGCACATCCACATTTGCGTGCCCTTGCATCATATAGGCTCATCCCATCTTCCATATACAGTCCATGGTAGAGATTTAAACATCCCCATTGCGCATTACATTTCACAACGTGGTGATATGACATTCACACTGGCCAGTGGTGCAGTAGGGTGAGAGAGGAGCCCGAAGTTAGAACTGCACTTCTAATTCTAGTATTTCTTACTCAGATACATGTGATATTTTGTAATGCCTGCCTGTCGAACAAGTCTGAAAATGCGTGCCATCATAACCACGTCTCCGACTTTACCACTGGCAGTGAGAATAAACACTGGATTTCCCATGCGGTCGACAAACATTTCTTAAGAACTAGTTCTTACAGACCATAACCAAGGCCTGCCATGAGATTTAGTCAAACAGTGTTGTGGTTTTTGTTCAGTCACAATACAAACTGCTCCAAGTAGATCACACAGGAAGCTCTCACACACAAACGTCAGGATAACATCAATGCAACACATCAAAAAAGACATTTCTTGGCAACCTTTATGGACACCTGCCCTTTGATGAGGGAACCACAGACCCTGTTTCCCAGGATCGGCTCTGCAGCACACTGCTGCTTGGGAAGAGTTATTTTAACTTTGGCTCCACATCTGCGTCTGCTTCCGTCCTTGTTTGGGTTCATGTGAATGTTTCTCTGAATAATGGAGATGTCCAATACGAGGACTTTTTTGTATACCTGAAGAATGTAGGGTTTTTTTTACAACTTTAACACAATAAGTTTGATTCTCATGCATGGTCTGTTTACCATATGTGTAAATATACATCTCACTAGAACACAGTTACCTGTACTTGTTTACCAACACCTTTTCTGATGAGGCCTCAGTGACTGCTAGCTTAATCAACCTAAAGGCTAGATCTCTCAGGTCCTGTGTGACGTCTTTACTGGGTTTTTCCTCCTATTTCCTAAGTGAATTTTTAGATTTTTAGATACTTGTACATTTAACTAAAGAAATGGCATTTTTATGTTTGAGTGATTCACAGGTCAGTGTTAAGTGGCTTCACAAACAAACAGAAACATCCCTCTAAAATTGATCAGGTAAAATGAGTTTTGGCTACGTGCACATGTAGCAAATAAAATCAATCAATCACAGATATTCCTGATCTCAAATTGTTTTGTGTACAAAGCACTCCTGTCCACAGAAACAAGAGCTGTCAAAGGATATGTAGACGTGCTGGAATAGGCTACAAGACCATCAGCATAAGCTGAGGAGATTGTGTGTGTGAGATTATTATTTAGAAGAAAGTACCTGTTGAGTATGACTCAGAGAACAACATCCCCACTGTCAAGCATGGAATTGGAAACATTGCACTTTGGCCAATGGACACGACCCAGTAACTTAAAATCTTGGACAGGAGGCCCCGCCCCTCAGCCAGAACACAGAACTGATTGGTCTTCCAGCATGACAATGACCCAAAATGACAAACCTGGTGTTTGGTCAAACCCGGTGACCAACTACAAAACATGTTTTGCTGCTGTGCATGCCAACAAGGGTTCCTCCAGTCATGCTTTGTTTGGGGGATCAAACACTTACTTCACTCAGTGAGATGAAAATTCATTTATAATATTTATTTAGTATTTCTCTTGATATTCCATCTCTCTACTAAACAAACCAAATTTACAAATTCAGCAGTGGGCCAAATAATCATTTCCCCCACTGTATAAAGAAATGACAGCAGTGTAAAAGGAACCCATTATCATAGGAAAAGACTTTCAGGCTTCCAGGTTACTGTAAAAGGGGAAAAAATACATGAGCTCCAAATAAAGGGGTAAAGGGCTGTTCCCTGTTCCCTAACCCTATGCTTATATTAATTTGCTCTTTATTTCAAATCACTTTCTGATGTATTTCCGTAGTTTGTCTCCTTCCACATACCTGCTATGTGCTCAACACTAGGGATGGCCATGGTACTGTATTTGTGAATGCAGTGGCAGCACCAGGTCAGCTTCTGGCTCTCCTCATCCCCTCCTCCACTTTTATGCACATCAACAAAGTAGGAGCCCCACTGGTTGGACACAGCAGAGGGTGACTTCATTCCCTGCTCCTGTTGAGACAGTCGATAGAAAAGCCAAACTCTGTAACACTGTGTTCATTTTCAGGCAGGTACGGACTTGTTTACATGTAGGAATTACAACCCTGAGCACAGAGGATAAGGTTTCAGGCCAACCAGCTATGAGTGTTTTTCCTCTACTGAAATGAATCACTATTACAGAGAAATGTACTGCTGCATTAGTCATTATCAATCGTACATTTTGCAAGCAGATTCTGCTGATGAGCAGCAACATTAGGATGTGGTGCTTAAAATAAGTGTGATAGCACACTGATCTCACGAGCCTTAAAGATATCAGCTAATGTCATCAGAAAACGTTGCATAACAGAGACTCATAAAATAGGAAAAAAGGAAAAAATCTCAAACAGTTTGTCATGTTAAGACGTGTTCCCAATTTTTTAAACCTAATTTTATTTTCTTTAAAAAGGCAAACTTCCAAAAGATTTATGAAGATGGGGAAAATATGAAATGCACTATACTAAAGACCATAAAACAAGATGAAAAATACTAAGCAGGCTTCACACTAGTTAGTTCAGATCTTTGATAATGCTCATAAATAAAGACCGCAAACCACAGGAAAAGGAAGTTTGTTATCACAGCTGATGTTCTATCTGTGTCAGTAATACTCGTTTTTATTAGGCTTTAAACACCGATGTCTCTCACACTTAAGCTCTTGCTTAATTTATCTATTTAATGGAAACGATTACATGAGCTCTGTTACAGAGATAAAGTGAGTAAAAACACCCTGATGTATTTAGAATATATTTAGAACTACAAATTAAATTTCTTTTAGCAATTATTGTTTTTTATTGTCACAATTCCAACCCTCCTCCTTTATCCGGGCTTGGGACCGGCAAAAGTGACCCAAAATAGGCAGTCTGGCAGAGTTATTGGGGTTTTTTGTCTTTGTGTTTTTAAGTAGTTTAAAACCTTGTGATCAAAAAGTATCAGTAAAAGAAGAACTGACCTCGCTACAATCAGTGCAGGAGCAGCGGCTTTGTTCATGCGCGATTCATTTGCAGTTTGGATGCATAGGTGTCAACATCTCTTCCTCTGACAGCAGCTGGGGGTGACTGCTGCGTGAGGATTATCTGCCTGTGAGCGCTTTGGTGCGGGCGAGGTGCCAACGGCAGCACCCACTGCTTATAGAGAGCAAGAGCGATACGCGCTTTTATGTCAAAAAGTCATCATAAGTCGCCAATAACACCAGAAAAAGCCACCAGATTTGTTGCTAGTCGCATTTTAGAAAAAAACTCACTAAGTTGGCAACCCTGCTTCTTGCTATTCAACTATTACTAAATGACCTAGTTACTCGGCACTTGCTCAGCTGAAAACCCTCTAATGGCCAAGATACCAAATTTAATGCTATAAAATGGTCAACCAATACTTATATTGGATATAATGATAATAAAAGATAAGAAGGGCAAAAAATGGTTTCATCCCAAAAAAGTTCCGAAAAAACTGCATTCCTTGACATGACAGGCTAACTAGCTTAGCCTACTGTAATAACTGAGCATAACATTTAGAACTCATTCATAGCTAGCACTGTGTAGTATATGACTGAGTGAAAGCCAACCTTAATAGGATATCAGAATGTATGCTAATGTTACCAGCTCTGTCCTAACCCTTACAGAATTTGGATTGTAATTAAAAGGAGGTAACAGTGCACACGCTCAGTAGTTAGTTAGGACCCAACAGTGAATTTGTGTCCCGATGCCTCACATATGATTAATGAGAATGCTGCAGTGTTCCTCACTATTTTGGTTTCTTAGTAGTTATAACAGGACAAAATAAAGTCCCATTAGACAGGAAGTTTCTTTTAAAACTGAGTTATTCAGAGGTTAAAGACTCCATAGCAGTCTCCCTACACAGTCTATTTTACTAATACATTTAAACTGTGCACTGCACATCTGTGGGCTTTTCCTGTGTGTTGGAATAAATAAGTTCTTAGTTTGGATACATGCACAGTTAGTTAGATCAGGGTGAATGTGACTGCTTTACTCCATCACATCTAATTTTTCTCTTCCTTCCTTTACTGCAGTAAAGTACAGTGCAGAGTGCCTTTTGAAACAAAAATGAGGAAATGTTCTTATTCTGGTATTTCTTGCCAAAAGACATGCTGACGCCTCATTTTTTTGTCTGAGGGGGTGTTGACATCCTGCTGCTTAATATCCCAATCTGAACTGTGACTAAGAGGGCTGATATGTATTTATTCATTTCCCAACCATTTCATTTCATTTCTGCATGACAGAAGTTAAAACCTGACATAATCCATATTTTGCCTTTTAAAACCTTTAATGTTATGACTGTGTCTCATCAAACCCGTCTCACAAGTTCATGAATGCATGTTTTAAGGTCAAACACAGATGGGCAGTATTTTTAAATTTATGGACCTTAAATTAAAATAAGTCACCTACATTTTTCTATCCTACAGCAGTTTTAGAGCAGCTGATCTCAGTACCAGCCTGCTTCAGCTGATCCATCAGCTGACGTGACATTATTTAGTTGAAGTTGGCAAGTCGCATGTAGCACAAACTATTTACTTAGTTGTTGAAAAAAATCTGCAAGCTGCTTTGCAACCCACTTCAGACTATAACTCCTCCTTTTGAAGCTGTTTCACTTGCATCATATTGGTTGTATTTTCTGCTCTGTGCTGGAGTATTGCAGCTTTCATGTATGCACAGATTCAAAGTCATCCGAAATTTGTAAAACATACACCTCTGGTATCAATTTGCAACTATGTTGCTTTAATCTTGCCTTCCCACCTGCCTGGCAGGCTCATGACAATACCCCATCAGCCTTTTACAGCTGATGGGGTTTCTTTACGTATAAGAACTATACGTAAAGAAACCAGAAACAGTGGGAAACAAGTTGAATTTAAAGCAGATCTTAGCCTGCATATACAAACACAAACACAGGTGTCAGAGGGGTAGAGTTGGGGGTAGGGAATGACAGCTATAAAGAAAACGGACGCTTCTGTGAACTTACCTCAAACTTCCCCTTCTTCTCCTGAGGCTCCACTTGGGCCTCATTGGACAATGCCGCTTCACTCTTTGGGACGCCCTCCCCCTCCATTTCTTCCACTATCATCACTGTCTCCCACTTCCCAAAGCTGCTGGCAGGGAACATGTCTGATCTCATGCTGTCACCGAAATAAACTACCTGCAGGGTGAAAAATAGCAGCCTGGTTACTCTCAGTGAAACAGAAGTCTTGTGCAGGCTTAGTGAAAGTCAGTTAAACTGGTTTCATCTTCTTTTTTTAATCTTCTTTTAACATTCACAAGGTTGGTGATGACGTTAACATGTATGGTAACATTAAACCCTTATCTCATGCATTGTGATGTCTTTTTGATTTATTTGACGATTAGAGGCTGTGACTTTTTCCTTTAGAAATCATTTGCTCTATCAGTGATGACAAGTTGTCATGGCCCAGATGGAGCCAAACAGGTCCAAAACGTGATACTACCACCACCACGTTTCACGGATAAGCAAACAATGTTAACCGCTTTCTTTTTGTTAATATATTTTTTGTAATGAAAACTGAAAGTTCATCTCATTTGTCTTTGAAACAGATCTGCAGATGGCAGAACCGTTCTGTCTGGAAAGCAGTGTTTTGTCCCTGTCATGAAAACCAGTCTAGCTCAGTTTTAACCTGATGGTGGTGTATTTAATGGCCGCAATACTGAGTCTAAATGTTATGTCTTGTTCCCTTAAAACAGATGTATTACCGTTTCTAACCAAAGCCAATATAGAATGATATAAATCCACACTAGCTGAAACTAATTGATCACACACACACGTCTCAGCAAATATGTGCATGTTAGATACAACTAAATGATTCAACTACCACAGGGCCATAAAGAGTATGTAAGGCATTCCAGTAGCTGGGGGTTGTCCCTCCCCTCACAGCTCTGTGCTGAGACTCAGGCTCTCCCTTTTACATGTAAACAAACAGACGGGCTAATCTGGGGGGCTGCAGCCCGGAGCCTGTGGTGCAAGACTGCAAGAGTTATATTTTCACCAACTTTCCCAGAACTGGCCACAGCTGATCCTCGAACTCCTGAAACGTTCTGCACCTCTCATTGCTAAGCAGTACTTCTGCCAGAGTCGTGGGATCACTATGATAAATATTTAGAGAGGCCATGGATTCCAGCACAGAGAAAATATATTACAGATACACTCATTGTTGATGAATACAGTTACACCGGCCTGAACTAGACTGAGCTCTGCATGAGGTGAAGACATATAAAGAGAATCAGACTCTAGGCTACGGTTAAATCAGCCAGGCAGACGCCTCTTGCTTTGTAAACATAAGGATCGCAATGTTCATTGGTTACTGTTCATTGTATTTTATTCTTAACTCTCAGCTGTCGAACTTGCTGTGCTGCAGCACAACTAGGAACGGTTTCTTGATTTGATTGCTATCTAATGGCAATTAGCTAACACAAATACATTGTAATATTGGCAAGTGCGTAAAGCCATTTGTGAAAAATACATGGATGGATAAACATTATAAAGGTTTTTATTTTCTTCAACCAGTGATAAATAGTAAGACGTCCCAGCTTTAAGGAAGACTTATTAGAGCAACAAACTCTTTTTCCAGACTAAATGAAGACTTCCTAAATTAGTGAGACACGGCTCCAGTCCAGTGTAAAGGTTATTGGTGCAAATTAATCAAAATGCTATACAACTATTATAACTAACTACAATTGACTTCAAAGTTACTTGATGTGTCATCTTATAATACCAAAGTTTTTCAGGATGAATGCTGCAGAACGTGTAAGCATGAAACCTTATCTGCTCATGCCCCATTATGTGAGTTGTAAGCCAACCAGAAAATCTAGTATTAATATGAAGATTGCAGGTGAAAGACCAGGAATCCAGTGTGATTCCTTCTGGTAAAAAGTGATAATGCTGCACATGAAAGTTTCCCCTTGGTCAAGTTATGAGAATCAGCCATGTGGGCCTGAAGTTTTTTGTTTTTTTTTAAATCAGGAAATTA